>DWAV01000169.1:0-25752 GCA_018231305.1 Noctuana lactifera
CAGTCGTTAAACCTGGTCGGAGGCCCTTTGGGCGGTTTGACAACATCCGACACGGGTTGGCCACTAACCCGTATCGCAGCGTGGTTAAGTATGCTCCAGGCCTTCCCTGGTTGTGGGGAGAGACCCGTTCCCACCAGTGGTACATCAAAAGGGTTGAAGGCATTTATGTTTAAAACAATTATTATATTTATTACACCATATTAATAGTACAGTACAGAATCTTTCGAATAAAAAAACAATATTTAAAAAACCAAAGATTAAGTAGGTAATTAATATTTACAGTAAAAATAAACATACCCACAAATTTTAACTTGATCACAGATAATATATTAAAAATGTATCGATTATAGTGAAACAATTTGCGTAACTTCATGATTAATTTTTATAGATAAAATGTTATGTTCATTTCAATCGAAACTTTCGACATTTATGATGATGTACTACACTTAGTTTACTACAGTTACTTTGCTTTATATTACCTACTACGGTAAAGATGAAATCTAAGATTGTTGATTAAGCTTTGTTCTCCCCCTCTTAAATGAGTTCGTATTCAATTTACAGTTAGCTAATTATTTAGCTATTTCAGGTCGGGCAAAGCCGTACATCGTAAGTGATTTACTGTACGGTTTGACCGGACGCTGAGTTATCTGTTCAGCAATACCATTGTTATTTTAATCGGAGATAAACGGCCTGTCGAAATGCTGCGAGAATTGTGCCACATGTATTATTTATAATTTAGTATCTATAACTAATATGTTTTATGTGGAAATTAAATCGGTCAACCAAATAACGTAATTGATTGTAAAAAAAGGGTCGCATACGCAGCAATACATATTATGTACCTACATAAATAATAAAATGACCCGTGTGGTGTAGTGGTTACTACGCCAGTAGTAAAATTCGAAGTTCTGGATTCGATCCCAGGCGGGGCAGAAATTCAAATGATGAATTCAGATTTCTAGTCCCGATCTGGGTGTTTGTGTAATTGTCTTTGTGTGTGTCCATGTCACGATACAGCAAATAATTACACTAGTGTGGGGCTGTGACTGTGAAGCGTTAAAAATGTCTTGAGAATAAAATTTACAAAAACAGTTTACGGAAACTGTATCTAATGGACGTTATATCTTTACCACCTTTGTACCACTTTTTGTTGTTACACCTTTTATTAACGATACACTTACAATGATTATTTTCAGATAAACGAACTGCCAAAACCTGCATACCTGCAAAACAAACTGCGCGATCTCCGCATCGGCACACTCAACGATATCGAGACAGCTACCGAGGAAACGCTCATCATTGAGGCCTTGAAGAAGTTCGTCAACCGTCGCGTATCCGCACTGCCTCTTATCGACTCTGAAGGCCGTCTAAAGGATATTTACGCCAAGTTCGACGTTATTGTAAGTATTAATAAAATCCATAATAGATGTAGTCTATATTATATCCATAAAAATGAATAATCGAGCTTGGATCGTGTTATAAATATAGTATTTTCCAAATTTCTGCCCCTAAAGAGGTTAAAAAGGGGGCAAACTTCGTACGGGGCAACGTGATTTCTTTGTCCAATTAATGATGAAAATCACGCGTACGAAGTCGCGGGCATGAGCTAGTCATAAATGTAAACGCTCATCATAAGACGCTCACCGTCGATACCTCGAGCTGCTCAAATGTTCGGGATCCAGCTGTTGCACTTCCCCGCTGCGTCTTATCGACTCTTGAGGGTCGTTTGAAGGGTAATTGCGCTAATAAGGGTATTTGTTGCATCTGTTATAATAATACTTATTGTTTATAGAACCTGGCGGCTGAGAAGACTTATAACAACTTGGACGTGTCGCTGAAGAAAGCTAACGAGCACCGCAACGAATGGTTTGAGGGCGTGCAGAAGTGCAACCTCGACGAAACTTTGTATGACGTCATGGAGAGGATTGTTCGCGCTGAGGTACATAATAACATCATACTCGTATTTGTTGTATTAGTGTACTTATTCAACATTTTGATTAGGGCCCGTCCATTATTTACGTTACACGAATTTAATGATCTTTTGACCCCAACCCCCTTCCTTGTCACAGATGGTAACATATGTGAGACCACCCCCCGCCTGATGTGATGTCACATCAGGTGTGACGTCACATCCATAAATTCGTATTTTGCAATTTTACATTTAGAAATTTATGAAATTAAAATATCAGTGTTATATAAAATATTATATTTGAAAATTGTGTTGTCACAAAATTTGGGACCCCTCCCAACCCCTTGTCACACAATGTCACACTTCATCGCCCACCTCCCCCTTAAGGTGACGTATTTTACTGATGGCCTCTTATGTTTCAAAATCCAAAGCTTCTGAACTTCAATATAATTTTCTGCATCACTGCAACACTCTGCATACTCCTGGAGCCCCCTCTTATATAAAACTATTTTATTCTATTGCAGGTGCATCGTTTGGTGGTCGTCGACGAGGAGGATAAGGTTATCGGTATAATATCTCTATCAGATCTTCTCATGTACCTGGTGTTGCGGCCGACGGGCGAATGCGAGGGGGCGAGCCTCCGTAACGAGCACGGGCCTATAGAGGAGAAAGACGAGAATCCAAGCGCTGAATCTCCCGACAAATCCACAACGGAGGGAAAGACCGTATTAGGAGGCGACAATACAGACAGCGCTCAAGTCCAGACTCCTGATGAGCTCACGTTGGAGCACATCACTCTAGAGCCGAATGATTCACCGTCGATTCACTACGATGGTTAGTTTAGTTCGGCCCCAACGATTTAACTGGCGTATGGAGAAGAACGCGTTGTCGGGTATGACTGCCATATCCACCATATTAACCAAATACACGTTACAAAGACCCACTGACTTCTATTTACTCTGGACTGGCTATGGACTAAAAAGATATGAAGTGGAGGTACTCTGAACTTAAGCTAGGGATTGACCACTGAGCCCTATTTGTATAACGCGTAACGATAAAAACTTATAATTTAATAATATTAATTTTCCTACATAGGATGTGATTAAATTTGTCACAGGGGCAAATATTCTAGTACTACAGTACTAAGTAGCTTTGCACGAAACTTTGTCTGGGACAATGCCCTGGGATTTGCACTTCCCTGAGTCAAAACCTCGCAAGAATTTTTTCTCATTTTGTTTGTCATAGCCTGTTCAGTGTATAGACAATTGAGGTCAGTGCAACGACCATTTCGAAAACAAATGCCCTGAAATTGTCAGTATTTTTAGTAAATGTCACACCAAAGCCAAATCCATCGATTGAATTGTCATTCACAATTTTTTTGTCGTCAGCCGCCATTGGTATATCCGGGCCATGTTAGAAATAAGCATTATTTTTGTTATAGTAGTGTGTTTACGCTTCGAGTGTGCTTGAGTTGAACTTACGAGACGGTTGTGAATTAAGGATGATAATAATAATTTATGAATGAGATATGATCGCCAACTAGTTGTTTTTGCAGATTTTTTTAACATTTCTATTCCACTTTTAAAATGATATATTATATAATGTTGTAATATGAGTCTATATTTTAGGAGTAACGTAGCTCACTTTTAATCACCTTTTATGATGTGTGTGTACGTATGTACGTAACGTATGCAAGTAATATGTGAATTTGCATGTAATTGTAAATGTAAGGGTTTTTTCGGAGGAGTTTAATGGAGAGTGCATGGGTTGTGTGTGGAGATTTCGAGAGGATTCTAATACCTAATTGAGTCTTGTAATATACTTTAACTGTACTACCATATCTTGCTCAATATTTGTCTTTGGAAAGCGAGCGCTTAATTTTGTGCAGCGCATGTTTTTTACTCGCAAATATTATAAATTTATAAAGAATCTTAATGGATCCCTTGGACTTTGTCATGGTTAACCTATATTTTTGGACGGGTTTTGAGCTACTTTTAGTATCGATGTTTAACATTCTCCTCATTAAAAAAAAAATTAAACTTTAGTATAATATTATGAGTAATATACGAGTAATGTAGCTGTAGTTCGTATCTCATAAGATATAAGATGGATAAATAATTTGTAATGTACACGTGATTTGTTTTTTATCTTACTATTTATTACTATGTAGTTCTTTTTCTTAGGGCGTGAGAATAAAATTATATTGTGGAGGTATTTTACATATTTCAACTGCAAAGAAGTCGCGATTGCAAATATTTTAAACGCACATGTATATCATACGCAACAACTAGTTTTTAAGACTTAGTTTGTGCGCACAATGGTCTATGGTATTTCAATGAACTTACATATACACATACGCACATAATTATACCATCGCGGGTCAGTTTTCTTTAATTTAATAGAGGTCAAGATAAAACGAATTAGAAATTTATAAATATATTATGCCAAAGACAGGTCTAATCTCCTATTACGTTCCAACAATATAATGATTAAGAATTTTAGCTTGGGTTCGTTTATTGAATAGAATCGTATTCAAAATCTGCTAAAATTTATTTTTTATATCCAGCTTATTTATTTTTAGTAAAAATATTTTTAATAAAGACAAAAAAAAAACCATTCGATTAGTATAAAAATTTCCAATGTTCCTAAAATGTACGTGTAAGTTATCTAATATAACTTAAGTACGAGTACATTATTAACATTATAAAAATGATGAACTATCCAAAAATTTATTTTTGTAATTTCATGTACTAATTGAATTACAATCATTTACCTACACGTTATGTTTTATAGATAATAATCTTGAATATTTCAATTGGCTAAACTTATTTCGTCTTACCAAAAAAATCCGACTGACGTCATGCCACGTGTAATAATTTAACCAATGAAAGGACACTTTTACATCACAACTAAACGTTTAATATCGGAAATTAATACATTTGTCTCTTAATTATTTATACTTGTATAATGTGATTATTATTTGTTAACGTTATTGTCTCCGTAACTCATCACAATTTCAACCGCCCGTAATATACTTGTTCAACGCCGAACAGAGGGGGGTCTTGAACACGAAATTCACCACGATCTCGCAAAGACAATAGGAATCAAGACATTCCTTTTTCAAAAGTTTCAAATACAAACTCATAATAACCATAGAATCGAGATCAAATGATGACAACAATGGCAAACAACAATAATGACGTCATGACAATGATGACAAGTGACAAATACGTACCTCAAATTATAACGATAAAATCAAGGCAAGCCATAGACAATGCTGACAAGTTTTAACAATACCTACTCGTAGCACAAATATATTTCATGTGTATATTTTGTTTGAATTTAGCGATATAATCATTTATCTCACGCCCATTTTTATTATTTTTAATGTTAATGCTACTGTTCTTTTTTTCTTTATCAGCATAATAATGTGGTACGATCGCTCTTTTTATATGAAGCCATTTCTTTAAGATTCCACGTTATTACAATTATAGGCATCTTAATTCAATTAAAGCACTCGTCTGGTCGAATTGATGCATGTTGTTTGTTACAGTATAAAGCTTTATGTGTGATATACATGATTATCAGTGTTTCCTTTACGCTGCCTTCTTTACGATAAATGCAGTAACTGATTTCAAGCCACCGACTCGCGGCAAAACGTACTGTGTCTTCTTATCAATCATGCTATCAACTAGTAATTCTGTCAGTAGTTTAAAGTTCAAAGTTTTATCTTCAGACTAGTTAAAGTTACAAGTTGATACATGCATGATTGGTAATTAAGATGCAACTTTGAATATAGTTATTATACTTTTCGTAAGGACGGCAGTACAGTAGCCCTATTACGAGCATTTTACAAGTCCATCATCGAGTAGTAACAGTTACATCTTGTATGGGATTTTGAACAGCGATCCGTGGGCGTATCGGGAACTAGAAATCGTATAGTTACCGTCTATTAAAGTGAAGTTACGTACATAACTCGATTACTTAATGTGGTTCTTTATTATTCGTGATAGGGCTACAGATACCAACTACTTTCTCTTGTTATTTTTTTATTTTTTTTATTTTCTATACTTTATGGTAAACATAAGTTTTCTTCTTTGCGAGTCTAATAGGTTGATCATTTACTTTCAACGCTCACGTGTGCTAAAAGTATTATACAATGTGTTATTAATTTATGAGTAGATTAACTTAGTAATACACTGATGAAATATCAGTTATAAAATGTTTCGATGTTCGTAGTAAACAAATCGTATCTTAACGAAGTGTTGCGCTAATTTTTATTATATTTAGGCGCATTTTGTTTAAAATTACATTTTGAAAAAATGTATTTATGGGATTATATGTGTACTTCGATGTAAGGTGTGTGAAAAAGTAAAAGCATATTAAGGTATGATCAACATATGCAATAAAATGTTGCTAACATTAAACATGTATTTTTTTTTGTATATCTAACTCAAAACCTTCAAAATACTCCCTAAGTATTAAAGTAAATATAGGTATTAATTAATTAGAGTAAATAAATTTTAACTTCAAATGCTAAACAAATTTATGATTTAATTGCTCAACGCAATAAAATTATAATTATGGTTGTTCAGGAATCTCATGAGGTCTTTAAGGTAAAAATAAAACACCAATTGATTTATTAAACATTCTATTACAGTTCCAAACTTAGAATCTAAAGTCGTTTAAGTACATATCACAAAAATTAGTTCCGAATCATAGCAGTTTCCACATTTAAAATCCACATTGGTCCATTTCCATAACTTCTAACACACCTTTCGGCGTATACACTGTATGAAGTGACATAATGTGCGTTTGTTGTGCGTGCATTAAGATCCTAATTATAACTTACAAGTACTTATTAGGTAGGTATTGTACCGCATTGAAAATCTCGCAGTCTAGCTTGTGTGCCGCGTTAGATCGGTACCTAAACACCCAAATTGCACACATTATACGCCGAAATTCCAATGCTGCTGTGATTCGGAACTTGTACAGCGAAAGTTTACAAGATATACTTAGTTCCAAAGATTTCAGCACACAGATCGCTTTTGCAATAAACTGCTAAATGTATATACGAACATTACTTAAGAACTACAGAGCGTCAAAGACGCTACCCCTGGTTATAAATGCGCTACGAATATTAAATAGGTAGAAGATTATGCGACAGCATGATTAATATATTCTTATATCTAGGTAAGTAGGTATAATGTTTGCAAATTTTAACAACAAGCGTAAACAGTAGGTACCTAATCATAATGTGACTGCGATTGTCATAGATAATACACTTATACTGGTAGCGATTCTGACCGGACAAGTTATTAATCTGAACTTGAATAAACGTAGTACGAAGTTTTAGTAAAATCCGTCAAGATATTTAGGTAAGGTGATTCACAATGGACGGTTTCCATCAATGGTCGGAATCACCCGATACAGAGAGAGAAATTAGGTATGACTTCATAGTTCATCATGTAAAAATCATGTTACGTTGGTCGTTAGAAGCTACCTATCCATCCCGTTGATGCAATTATGCGCGCCTAAATTTTTTGATACACGCCTCGCTTATTTTAGGTAGTTACAGTTCTGTCAGTAACAGTTAAAGGACAACTCATTAATTCTATACCTTTCATCTAGGTACTTTAATAATATTCGACAGACCGACGAAGTAAAGAGGCAATCGTCTTTCTCCGTGAGGTTTGTTTTTTATAGTAGTAAGATGTCCTTGATGGCGGCTTTTTGAAACCCAATGACATAAATTCATTTTGGACAGGTATCTACTGATCATACTGTAACTTCCCAAAGAGCTCTTTAATCAAATTTAAATAGGCATATTTATACACTTATTAATCATTTCTAAAACCGTTCAGTGTGACCTGGTTTGCGTACATAATACCTAGGCATACTTTTACATAGTTTGCATCAAACGAAATAAAACTAGGTATTCTAAACATTCCCATATCCCATGAATTACATTACATATCAACATTGTGTCAATTTGCGTCTGTTTAACTATTGTGGCTCGTTCGTGAACAGTTCGGGAAGCTGTTAAACAATCTACAGAATATACATAAAAAAATGTAATTAGCTACTAATAAATAGGAACATACAATTGAAAACTTAAGTAAGTAGGTAAGTTCTATAGTTCCTTGGTGTGTTCTAGCATGTATGCCTCTAAGAGGAAATAAACAGTAGTATAAAATAAAATAAAATAATAAAAAATTCGTTATCGGACAGTAAGTAGCAGTAAAGTATAATTTTTGACTTAAGCTAGGTATAAATCAATATTTGGTTAGTATGTTAGTTTTGGTTAATACTTAATTAAAAATAAAAAAATCAATTAAAATAATACTTAAGTACCTACACACAAAAAAAATTAAGAAAACTAAAAAGTACATGGACTTTGCTTATATTTTAAGTGAAGTAAGAAACACTGGTTAAACAACTTGATTAATTAAAAAACTTGATTAATAAAAATAAGTATCTATTTATGTAATAAGTAAACGTTTAACGTGTTTAAATTACGCAAATAAAACTAAATTAGGTAATAAAAAATAAACTTAACTAGGAAAAATTATTAACTGTGCATGCGAGGTATAAACATAAGGATCCAGAATAGAATTTTCAAGACCGGTTTGAATTGATAGCATAGATACAAAAATGTAAAAAAAGGACTGGCATAGTTATTTCGTAATTATTCCGAATGACTTAAACTCAGGGTTTGCGCCGAGACTTGATAATGACTGACGTTGCGCTATGGGCATTGGGCAACTCCTGTCTAAAGAGTTTGAGAAACAGTATAATAATTTGTTTAGGACATATTCTCAAAATAATGCTGCTCAGGTTCTGTACTACTGGATCCAATAGACGCCCTTTGCCTCACAGGTAAGAGGGTTTATTCGCTACAATTACTTATTAGTCCGTTAAAATAAATGTCTCAAAGACTATACCTACAATAATAATAAAAAAATTACTACTCTGAAAACCCGTTCTTTTCCAAAAATAAGTACCTACTATGTATTAGACAACGTAAAACTAAAAAATCTTTTCACGCAGTTTATTAAGTAAAGAGTAGAAAAAAAGTAAAATTTATATTGAAATAAAATTAAAAAATATAAAATAATAGGAACGTCACTACCGAATAAAGAACTAAGCATAAAAAGCTATTCTGGAAAGCTGTAAATGCAAGCACGGACATAGATTATTAGCACAAGCACTATAATAATAATAATAAGATAAACATTTAAAATCTAATTACATTATAAAATAACCTAAGGCTAATGAACTTTATCATGTTCGATAAACTTGATTATAACTTCTTACATTACTATAACTACATCACAGCGTCTGGCTGCGTTTTCTTCTAAATAAATTAATGAGGTTGTTGCGTTGTATTTCTGTTAAAATATACAAAATAAACTTACAATAACTAAAAATTATTATCTACTACAATTTATTAAGAAACACTAACACTTATTTTCTAGTGCTATACGTCTTATTCGGGTTTTTTAGAATCAGTCCGGTATACATAGTTTTTCATTTTCAAGCATTCGGCCGCATCAAACCGCTATTGAGTGCGTTATTTGTAGATTTAATGTGACAATCATCCCATATAAAAAAAAACCATTGTTAGACAGAAATGATTATTAACAATTTTGCACATTCTGATTTTACCTTCTCCTTGTAAGGAGACCAACTTATATACCTACTCTCTCAGAGAAGCCAACAATTAATATTATCCTACACGTTATTATTAAACAACAATATTATTCGACGAATAAGGCCTAGATATTATCAGATTACTCAACACTTTACCTCAAACACTGGTCTCACTAGCGACGTCGGTTATGAGTTTTTAATGAGCTAAAAGGTTTCAAAGTAGTTTAATGATTAAGTTGGTAGGTAAGTACAGTTTTTCAAAAATATAAAAAAGTAGAAGCTTAGGAGATAGTAATAGATATTCAAACTTGTAGAAGTAATTTTACTTATTATGTTGGTTTCCATGTATCAAATCTGCAGTTGATGTGAATGTCAATATAGAAAGCAAAACCTAAGTAGATATTTTTTTAAAGTAGGTAATAGATTTTCAAACTAAAAAACCCAAAGACATAAAACTGTAATAGAGATCAGAATCTCTACTACATACATAATAATTGGTTAATATTAATAATTATAATTAATGGTTAAAACTAAACCTAAATATTAATTTAAAGGATACATACATCGATCAACAGGTTAAGTACTGCGAGTTGTTAATTACCGTGTTATCGGAAACTTTAAAACACCTTTAGATATATAAAAGGTTAGGATTATAAAAGGTTTAAAACATTTAAAAAGTTAAGTATTACCTAAAATATCACATTGATTCAATAGCAAATTTTTCAGTAAGATTAAAACTGAATGAAAAATGGTATAAGTACAGATTTTGAAAGAAGCCTTACGTTTGAAGATAAAATTATTTTAACGTTATGTATGCTGCAAGGACGCTTCTGCTACACCTTCCTGGATCATGTTTCTAAATATGTTTTTACGCTTTTATAGTGGAAAAATTCTGATTTACTCGTTCCAACCCCTGGGTCAAAACCTGTGTCCGCTCTGGGAACTGTAAATAGGTTCGCTTGTCTTGTAAATAACGAATCCATATTTACAAATAGATTTATCCTCCTCTACACACGATTATAATTCGGCAAGGGATTTGATAATTTTGTTAATCGTTGTTAAAAATTAGGAATACCTACTCGCTCTATAGAAGCAAAATCGTACTTAATTAAAAACTGAAGCAATCAAAATTAATATCATACTTTAAAAATAGTTTAAAACACAATTTTAATTAAAACTAACATTAAAACTACAACATTAGGCAAAATATTCCTAGGTTAAATTGAAAAACATGTTAGTTAATATTATTTACACTAACAAAAAATAACTATAATTAATATAAGTCTTAGAAGTTAAGAAGTTACTCAAGCAAAATATTTCATAAAATTACAACATATAGAAGCGGATTTTATAAATTTATTAAAAAGTATCTTTCTAAGATAACAATTCGAGTTTAAAAAAGAAAGTGAACTTTATTTACAAAGATTTATTCAAAATAGTAAATGTTTGATTGAAACTACTTTGAGCGTTACGCACTCTTAAATCGTAGGTATAACATTTCCAAATATAAAACTAAATTTTGTTCTCAATATGTAAGTTTTCTTTTTCTTCAAACTTATGATTTTATTTGAATAGTCTTGGTATTTACCGATATGTTGATATCAAATGTACATTAATAAATTTATGGTTTATTTACTCCAACGGGCTAGGCGACAGTTTATTTTTAAATTTTATAGAATTTAATTCTGTGTGACAGCGTTAAACGTAGGTATGTTTTTGTTATAATTTTTATATTGCGGTAATCATTACTTTTTTGTTGTGTATTATAGAACCTGAGTTGTTATAATTATGTAGGCTTTTAAAAAGTAATATTATTCTGTAAATGTTTACAAAAATAATTTGAATTAGAAAACAATTTTCCTAATAGGTATTATTAAAAAAAATCAGTTAGATAACAGATTTAGAAGCAGTTTTTCAGAATATCAAAACGGTATAAAATAGGGAAAGATAGTAATCAAAAGAGATAAGATTATATTAGAAATTCGCTCGATATGTCTGGATTTGATTAACTCTTGAAATTTATAAAAAAAAATAAGCTCCATATTGTGAAAATCTATAAGGTATCTGGAATAACCATTCTTCAGATATAAAAATGGTGGAAATAAGTATTATAGACCCTTAGATATTAAATATTTCGTCACATTAATATAGTTACTAGTGTTACTACTATTAATTAAAAATATACAAATCTTTCTCAACGATGATGACCTCTAACGTGTCGTGAATGCGATATGAGTCCGATGTTAAATGCCGTATTATTTTGTTAGTGAGTACTTTCCTGAAAAACTCTATACACATCGCACCATACATGTCTCCCATGACGCGAAGATGATGTTAATTTGGCACCGTTTATGCGTATGTTGGAACCAAAAACCGATTTATGTTAAGTTGGTAGGTAGATACAAGTTTAAAGGGTCAACCATTTTGAGATAGTCCCTAAAACTCATGTATCATAATCAATCTATATTTTGTACCCGAACAAGATTCTGTTTGCTACTATAACACACAACATATTGTTTATATATTACGAGTATAACATCTACTGTGACACTTAATATACCGCTAAATGTTTTCGATTACAGACACCAAGATATAACAAGTAAACTATTAGGTTATAATATGAGTTGAATGATAAAGTACGTACGTTATTAAATATGTCTGAGGATTCTTAAAAAAGTTTAATCCCAGTTATCATAAGTAGAGTCCGGGTAGGCCCACGGCGGGCGGGACGAAGCATGAGATGTAGTGCTGTTGGTACGAGCATCATAGCTGAAAATAAGATTAAAATGTATAGAAAATGACTAAACGTGACACGCGGGCGCAAGAAATGCAAGAGTGCACAATAATGTGCGTGTATTTAAGCCTCTTCGTGCTTAACGCGTCCCCTATACTAGGCCTATACGCTGCCTATTGTTAATAAACCAATAAAATTACAACTGATTATGAAAACCGCAATTAACTACTGTTTTTATTTGTGACTTTTGTGAGCTTTACTTCAGAGCTTCACTTACTAAGCTTATGCTGTACGTATGAAGTCTAAAATCGAGTAAAAGGACTTACCGGGTCTCGACATTCATGTAGCCAGCAGTGGAGTAGCCTCGGGAGGTAGACTGTACCGGTTCCAGATCAGCAACGTGCCACGCCAGCAGAGGATCGTTGTGCCTGTAAGAAGTTTAGGTACCTATATCGACTTTGTATGAAAATAGCTAGTCTTTTATCTATTATCTAATCTGTGATATACCTAATTAAATAATTAAACAAATTATTAACCTAAACAAATTATCAATCTAAATAAATTAAGGAAATAAAAAATAATGTGTAATTAAATTTTTATGACGAATATCATTGCAATTTTTTTGCTTTTTTTATATATATTTAAGTATTCATTAATCATAGAATATCCTATGGACATCTGGAATAATGTACCTTTTAAATGTTGAAATATTTTTACAAATCGGTGCAGTGGCTCTAGAGATTATCCAACACGTCTGAACCAACTAGAATATTCTTTATGATATTTGTTAAGATTAAGATACTTACTGGTCATGGCCACCATAGAGACCGTCTCCTTCAAAGATGTTGCGATCCGGGCGCGGCTGAGAGGTGGATGCGGGCGGGATGGTGGTGCGGTCGAGGGGGTTGGGCGGCGGCGGGGCGATGCAGCCGGCTTGGGGCGGATTTGTCTCCAGGAGCGAGTTCTTAATGCCGTACTTGAAGTACATGACCAGCCCTGAAATATAATTAAACGTTTTGTAACTTCTAATGTTGTATTTAAAATACATGTGTGGTGGTTAGAAGCGCGCCTAGCCTCGCTGGTGTGGATCACAAGTGATCACAGTGTTAAGCAACCACGGTCGATAGGTGAGAGGTAAGTTCTAAATTGGGCTAAATTACTACCTATAATTTCAATTTAAAAGTTTCCATTCACTCAATAAGTCCATTATTTATTAAAAATGCCTAGATAAGATGCATTTATTTTAGTTCACGACTTGTTTTAAAATGCTTTTGGATTTGTTATTACCATTTTGTAGCTATAACTGAAAGTTATGTGCATGTTTAGTACATTATTTTTGTATACGAGTTTATACACATTGAAAAGACTTCGACGCATTGCATCACATGTAATATATAAGTGACTTTGTTTAATAATAAACAAAATGTCGATGCTTACAAGATTATGGTCGCACTGATGTTAATTACACACAATTGAACGTCATCAATATCAAAGCGTCAGATCAAAATTAAAGTTATAAACTCGTATAATGTGATGTGAAGAAAACTCTATGAGTTTGTCTGGAATATATTATATGAATGCTCTTACAGTTTGTCCATAATATTTTTTTTCAAAATACTTTAATAAAAGGTATTTACGTATTGCGATGCGATGTAGTAACATTTCCGCGTACACTTTTCTTATAGATACGTATGAAGACCCTATGAAAAGGCTTACCAAATGACATCCAGAATGTGAAGCGAGCGAGGGTCAGCATAGAGAGGTTCAGAATCAAGTAAGTGTTGATCAACATGGCGATGGCAGGCACGAAGGGCAGTCCGGGAGCCGCGTACATCAGGCCGGAGCTGTAGACATAAAATGTGGTGTAAGAAACTATTTATTATTTACGTATGGGCCCTAAAGGTGAAGGGAAAGGGGTGGGGAGGGGTTAAAAATCACGTGACCGTATGTTGGAGAAAATGGTCTAAAATTATTATACGTAATATTTTACAATTCGGATCATGAGTATTGGACATTACGCACCATTGTAGAGTGACCATTTGAGAGAAAAGTCCTTACTATTGATGCAAATTATCCAGTCACAATAAATATCTTTTAAGAATCTTAATTACGTTAAATTATGAGTTTCATTGTTACTGATCCACTTTCTTTTATCTATGAAGAAAAGCAAGAAAAATGTTTACGTAATAAGTGGATTTTTGCAATACGTTTAGGTCCGTATCAAAATTTGTAGTACATAAGTATAAAATTACCGATTTTAAGGGTTACACTTGTGAGCTAATAATATATTTCAAAAAATAATTACTTGTTAATTGTAAATGTAAAATTAATTACTTAATTTAATGTAAGTGCTTTGATAATTACTAGTTGCAGTGTTCGTTTGATAAAAACCACGTCAGACCCACCAAGCAAATGTGTCCGTATACAAATCTCAATGAAAATGTATTTAGGAAAGTTTGCGTGTGGCTGTGAGATTACGAAATGTTTCCCTGAGCGTGAAATGCTTACCGGTTTTGTGGTTGGCGGGAAATGAGAAGCAGAATGATGAAAATTCCAATCATTAGGAGGATCATAACGACGAAGGTGAAGGTGCAGGTTCCGGGCTTGCCGAAAACAGCACAGAGATTAAACAGCACCATCATCAAGTACATAACGCCAAAGCAGCGAATAACGTACATTCCTGAAAAAGAATGAATAAGTTTTAACTAGTTTAATATTGTACCTACATACCTATTAGCAAAGTACCGCCGAAAAATTGTAATAGCATAAACACATAACTTTAAAATATATGTAGTAATATTCTTATCAATACCGTAATAACCAACAGTTAATTTAGTTTCAGAATTTACTACCAGCTTCCGTAGACAGTGCCTAATAGGCTTCGAAGTGACAATTATACTGCCCCGTTAACATCAATCTAGACATTTTGAAAAAAATAATTCATACATTTTATTAAATTTAATCCACCGAGGCGTAAATTAAAAAAGTTTACGCGAAAAAAATTCTATCTGTCGAATTGAAAATATTTGGATTTTAAAATCGCTTACATTTTTGGGATGTTCGATTCTTAAATACAATTGAGTACCGGCCTGCCCCGGACCACTGGAGGAAGACGACTGCGCTGAAAATTCCTGTTGCACTCCATAAATACTCTTGTGCACGCAAACAGACCCAGTGGCTTAAAGCGCATTCAAACAATGCATTTACTTAGCATCTCATTTAGAATTCAACCGCTATAATATTTTGTCCATTTTCAGTAACGACGTCATAAAGTGCGCGTTTGTCTTTTAATCAAAATTCAATTAATATATTACACTATTAGAATGTATTTGAGTGAGCGAGTGTACAAAGTGCGATTAATTAGGTATGTAATTAAAAAATTATAGGCGGGCGGCCGTGGTACCTCCACGGGCCAACTATGCAACCTTTAGTTTCTAAGTACCAAGTCGTTTTTAAGAAAAACTAGGAGCGCTTTCTTTACTGGCGTACCCAGATTTTAGTTTCAGTGCACAATTTAAATGACGCAAGTAAGAATCTTATTTTATCAGCACAATAAACATAGGAACTAAAAAAAAAAATATTATGAAGTAAAACTACTATATTACTTGTATTATTGGCCTGAATAAGACCATAAGGACGATTACTCTCGACACGGCACGGCACGACAAAATACGGAACGACTTTCGCCATATATTTCTATGAATCGTTTATGGCGATAGCCCCATTGCCACCGCGGAACTGTAGAACCTCGGTAGCACCGCAACGACTTAACGGCTTAGCACGACACATTTTTTTTCAGCGACAACTCACTAAGTAACGTTTTTAAATGTAGCCCCACTGCACTGTCTAGAATCCACATATTATATGAAATTGTTCAAGGCGGATTGTACGATATGACAGGACAGTTCAGTTGTGGAAGTTATGTTCCTGGTTCAGTTCAATGGAAGTTATTTGTGAAACCTTAACAGGATCTATAACAATATAATAAATAATACATAATAATAAATAATAAATTAATGTTTTTGTTTACTTAAAATACAATAAAAATCTTGTTAAGTTTACACAAAGCCGGAAACGACATTATATCTTAACTTACCACTTTCCTCGGTAGCGGGACCAGGGTGCACCCAGGGGAAGAGGCCAGGGCAAAAATATGACAGAGACTGAAGGCACCGGGAAATCGAGCCCAAGAGCCGACTACACATAGTACTATTCCCTGCACATCCTCCAGGCACCGCACCTGTGTACAAAGCAAAAAGATTCTTTGTAAAAACCAATTTAAATCGATTATTTGATTTACAAACTTAGGTAGTTCGTAAAGGGAGTGACATCCAGTAACATTTAGTATCTATGTAACTGTAACAATTTATTTTTTATGTTTTTTTTTTCGCGACTTGACAACCGACGGGAGCTTATGACGCAGGACCTCGTAATGGTCTGAAACTAATCGGGGATTTCCGAAAACTATACGTGAATTCTTAAACCGTTTGTACTTATAAAAATGTGTGTTGACAAATTCCATTACGAGACATTTTATATTCTTGTTTTGCGGTAGTCAGTTCGGAGTCATTTTAATCTTCAGAAATGCACTGGTGATTACTGGGTAGTTTTGAGGTAATTATTGCTAGATTTGATTGTAATAGTATATGGTGATATCGGAGATGCAATTTAGGGTGCATGCGATATAGGCTTCCTAATTACTTAACATTTATTTTTTGACAAAAGCTTGGGCGCGACATGAAGGAGTCTAGTGCACCTGCAGCTACAGTGGTAACACCAGCAATAAGCAAAGCAGTAACGGCATAACATTATAGGTAACTCAATGGACCATTCTAAGGTATTCTAAGTATATAATATACTAGATACTCTTCTAGTTCTATAGTCGATATAGGCGAGCAATAAAGCTACAAAAGAAATAAAATTCGGAGTATAAAAAGTAAGAATAGGTAAGAATTTAGGTAATTAAGTGAAAACAGTAATTTCAAACGCATCTGTAATTCGCACAAGTGGTAGAGTGTAGAGTTTAAGTTGAGACGCGAACTACAATTAGGGGTTTATGTTCGTTGTATATTCATTTGCAGCTGCATACCGGTTAATAAAGACTTTCGTATGCATTTTTGTTGCAGCTAATACACAAAATGTCTTAGGCTAATACGCAAAAGGTTGCCAAAATATCTTGGTTTTAGTTGGTATTAATAAATTAATGTTATTAACTAATAGTAGTTTAATTTTTATATTTTTAGATCGGTAGGTATGTGTAAAGTTTACTAGAAACATTTTATTTTGCTTACTGAAAAGATCTGTTTTGCGAAAGTTCCAAAATAATTATAATAAACATAATATACAATACTTCTATTTCAATTTTTTCTATTAAAAAGCGGTGGTAGTTTAATTAGGTATCTTGTTTGAGAGGACCATATTAAAATACCAGCGGCGTCGACCATTGGCTTTTGTTACTCATGTGCGTTCATGTGCTGGACTAGGCCTAAAAATCCATCTCATATTTTAGAGAGGAAACCCGTGCCCAGCATTCTAAGAACTATTACATTGTTAGTATAACATCGACTGTACTGAATCAAAAAAAAGAGGTTTTCGTTTTTATGTATCTAGCTATCTGTAGTAACAGCCTTTGATGTATATCTACCTATCTGTTGTAACAAGAGACAGGTAGAATAAACGCAACTAATTTTGAAAGATATGATCTACCCAACAGATAATAATTAAACACGATAGCAAAATAAGTTTAATTGGATAATAATACGCAAAAAACTAACAAACAAACATTACAAGCATGCAGTGAAATATAAAATATTTTTTTATAACGACAATATAAAATCTACTCGCGTATTAGCACTTAAATACAAGAAAGCGCGGCGCTAAAGGTTGCTACTATAACAAAATTGTATAAATCGCTTGTAGCAGTCAAAAGTACGTTTGTGGTTCTTACCGTAGAATTTATTTTCGGTATTGGAGTTCAGCAAAAACGCATCGTCGCGGCCAAACTCCTCACTTTCGTCTCCTGGCAGGCTGTCATCGGAATCTGGAGAGCTGTGGAAACGCTTATCGCTTAGCAATGCTACGCTAAAATTTCAATTAGGTTGTTTATTTAGTATTTTGAACAAGGCACCTGTCCCACTGACGAGTAAACGACCAATGCTGACTTAGTTCTTTTATACACAGGAAAACATAATTGCAAATAATTATGCAATATTTCG
Organism: Noctuana lactifera; assembly: GCA_018231305.1. Lineage (NCBI taxonomy): Eukaryota > Metazoa > Arthropoda > Insecta > Lepidoptera > Hesperiidae > Noctuana > Noctuana lactifera. Next base: position 18,512 of record DWAV01000169.1, read on the forward strand.
CTAGCCTTTCACATATTTTAACGAAAAGCTGATATGATGTCAAACTTATTATGACTGAGATATGATGTTAAAGGAAAGTTCGCTCAACGGAAAAACGCGAAGCGAAAGCGTTTGTGTAGAATAACCGAGCACATTATTCTTACAGAATGGGTACTATGCCAATCACACGTTTGTCAATCAACGTTTCTAAAAGTACAAGCAAAATTTATTTTGATTTATACCTAATTTAAAATGAATTTAATATATTGATTTTAAACACATGAAAATTGTTTGTGTTTACAGCTTAAAAAACCTGGGACTTTAACAATTATTATCATTGCATAGAAGGTACTTACTACCCAACTCATTGCCCAGAGTGAAAACCATTTAGTTCCTCACTGGTTTATTAGTAAATTTTCTGGACGATAATCGTGGTTGGTGGGACGAATGCCTTGAAAATAATTTTGTTTACTAAGGTCCATTATTTCGTATTGCATCAAAATTGATTGCGCATTGCTTCTTTTATTTTTATAGTAGGTACTCCACAGCTGAAGAGCAAATGAAGCTCTGCTCTAGAAATTAATCGAGCTTAATCGTTTCATAAAATGTTGCTTACTAAAAATGATCGCCAGGCTTTAATAACAGGGCGTAAATACGACAGCCGGAAACACCGTCAATTACCGACGAAGGAATTCGCGATAGCTACCTCTTATGTGTAACTTAATAGATGATAGAAAACAAGCAATGCGCAAGCAAAGGTTGCCAGTTTTCTAAAGACAACCAATCTTAGTTTCCATAGAAGTCCTTCTTGTACAACCTCTGAAAAGACTTTTAAATATTAAAGATGGCCGAACAGATGTACAGACTATCGGTCGAAGTGGTCATCATCCCCAATTTGCAGCACCAGCTTTGAGGATACTTTTAACACTATTCTTCTAAAAGGTCATAATCGTAACCAATGATTAAAATCAATTAGCGGATATCCATTATCGCTTTCAGTTACTATTTGGATGGACGGAGATGGGTACTGACCCAACAAGGGTTTGATCTATTGTATCTGATCGGTTTCAGATACAACTCAAAATTAATTGAGATGCATATTCGAATTCCATACTCATTCAACATAAAAATGTAAAAGTTACCTTCGAGTTACACGGCGAACCATCACGCGTTGGCTGGAAGGCATGATGTGGGTTCCTTGGCTCTGTAACAAACATATTTGTTATATATGTACTTCATCAGAGATTAATAGGGGCTGCGAAATTGTCCTGGTGAGACGACAGGGAACGAAAAAACGAGTAAAATAAAAAGCTACATTAAAACGAAATCTCTGTTATATCGACTGCTAAAAATAACAAATTAAGGTATCGTACCTAACGAAACGTAACGGAAGATGCATAATAATATGCGTATATAACATGCACGTATGCTTAAAGTTTTTGTAAGTTGTAGCACTTTAGTTTTAGTTTAGGTAAGTGGAGTCATAATACTACACCTAACCGTGTATCAACTCCCATGATATTTTTTATTTCGATGCAGACGATGCAGTAACTTGACAGGTCTAGTTTTGCAGTTTTGCGAACCATGTTAATTGACTCCAGTCGCTGTCAAGTTTAACTTGGTATAATTATTGTGCAATGACGTAGGCTAACGTCAGTTTACTGCAGTGAAATTAAAAGTCGGACTCTAAGTATCTAAAAAATGTATTGTAATTTTTAATACTCTGTTCGGAATTTATGTTCATAATATTGTCCGCACTTTCTCTGAGTAGCACGTATTTCTAATTAGTAGGTATTTAGGGCTATTCAGAAAAAAATCAATTCAGGACATTCTAATTACTATGGTACGATATCCGTCGTACCGTAACGTAATCGGCGACCAGTAATCAACATCTTAGCGCTTGTGGGGTAGTTATTTTCAAAGAACAAATAAGAAGGACGAGTATTGCGAAGCGATCCAGTTTTGTTTTGCCTTGAATTATTTATTTACAAGTAAAGGCGGTCTTCAAAATTGGGTCACGGGAGCAGGGGATCGGTGACTAGGTCTCTTACCACTAGGTACCGAGTGTCGAAGAACAAAAATTTGTATGGCGTAAGGCGATAGGATTTGCGCTACTTAGCGCAATTCTTTAACAGTTGTCTTTAGCAGTTGATTTAAAGGGAATGATTAATTTTATTGCAAACAAAGTGGCGAATCAAATGGAGTTGGTTAAAAGTGGTGGCGATTTGAAATCCGAGCCAAACTATACCAATTTCTATGTTAAATGTTTTAGGAGAAGGTTTATGAATTCCTAATTTTTCCAGTGATGACATGGCATTTTAAACAATTTTTTAAACCGGCTTAATACAGGTGAGTTAAGCCGTTTGTATTATAAAAATGTAACAGACACTCGCGAACCATTTAATGATAAAATTATTAAAATTATTTTAATTTGATGCACTTTAACATGAAGCATGTTGTATGTAGGTACCTATAATTGAGGTAACACTTGACCTTAAATTAAGATAATATTATATGTGAATGTTTAGCATAACTTTGTTGGTGCAATAAATAAAATAAAATACAATAAACCCTTACAGCCTGGTTTTCCTCCTGAAACCACTAATTGAAATTGGCAGGCGTACCTACATGCTTCAATAAAATACAATAAAAAAAAAAAGAGGAAAATTGTAAGTTTTAATTTTATATTTGTTGAATAAAAGACTGCTAAACGAAATAGGATTAATTTTCTTACATTCACGATCAGAGAGAAACCAATTTTTATTACTACCTCTAACTTAATCTTCAGACATCGCATCCAATTTAAAACTCAGACAGACGGATTTTCACTGAAAGCAGGATCACTGAAAACTTTTCATTCCAATTCTAGAGACAAAAAAATTATATTGGATCTTATAGATTCGAGTAAACTAATACTCTACAAATTGCTTTTCTTATTCGTAACAATGTTTGAGTAATAAAATTTCGCTAGTATTAGGTAGTTTAGTTACTTCAAAGCGCTCATGGAGCTTTACGGTTCGTGTATTCAGTAATCCATAAAAAATACAATATTGATCGACAACTTTGAAGTCGGTTTTATCGTAACACAGTGTATAATTATACTACCAATCGCTTCTCAATAGTCTTGTAGATTCCACAAAGAATATCAACCATTAGATTGTCCTTGCGCACCGTGAAGTACTCAAATATAGGAGTACTTATTCACAGCGATTGATATGAAATATGCCGAAAAGGCTTTAATGCATGGTTGGTTCCTTTTATGTCGCAGCAATCTTAAATACTCTACGATGGGTATATTTGAGTAAATTTAAAGTAAACGTTCTTATTACTTTGAATAATTTAGTTATGTTTGTAACAGGGATGTTGCCCGTAAATTAAAGATAAACTATACACTATACCTATATAATAATATGTATAACCTACTGTTGTAAAATTTTTGCTTTATTGAGTCCTAGGTTTTAATAGTACCTACCTACCAGTATGGGTTACGATTTGGATTACGTATAACAATAATCTGTTAGTAAGTCATTTCTATTTATTAATATACATACTAGCTTATGCCCGCGATTTCGTCTACGTTGATTTCATAATTAATTCGACGAAGGAATCATGATTTCCAAACTTTGCCCCCGTTTATCACCCCCTCAGGGGTTGAATTTCGCAAAATCTTTTCATATCGGATGCCTACGTCATACAAAGAACCCACCCTTCAACTTTCAGATGTCTATGATCAGCGGATTAGGCTGTGCTTTGATCTGTCAGTCAGTCATTCAGAAGAAAGAATTATTTATAGATAATATAATATCTTTTTCCAATCGTCAATAGAAAAATATCAAATCTCTTTAACGTTAAAAGCGTAAGTAGTTATGTATAGTATTATCATATTATTTATTATACCTTTCAAGTAATATAATATTGGGTTTTATCTATTTGTATGAGCAGTAAAAATAACCGCCATAAAAGGTACCGACCTAATGCCGACTCAGTCAAGTCGAAACCCGAGACGCCAGAGGTTCTATTTTCTTGATCATTTGCAAAAAATATGTTTCTACGTAAAAATGTTTGGATCCGGGCCAGAATAACTTTATATACAATGTGACGTTTTTTACACTTGTAGTATTTTATTCACAAACCATGTATTTTTTGTATCGAGCACGCATAAGGGATTGAGCAAAGATTTGTAGTACCAATAGAGCCGTATTGGAACTATGAATAAATAATCTTATCTCACCAGAAATAAAATTGAAGTGTCTGTATGTGATATCACAATTAAGGTAAATAATTCAAATACCAATTTAAGTAGACCTTAGTATAAAATAAGGATTCTCCTTATAACCTAATGAAATAAAAATTATAAATTAATATAATTACTTAATTTATTCTTTTGTATTTTATAAATATGTAGAACAATGTTAGACATGAGACAGACAAGGCCACTACTGCGAAGTTATTTCATGAGGGTTACTATTAGGTAAGTAGGTATTATAATAATCGAGACAAGTCATATAGAACAGCAAAGTTCATATAATGTATTCAAATCCAAAGCTTAATCAATTTGTACAAAAACAGGAGTCGCTAAATGACTACATCGACTCGTAAAACTAGAAACATCAATTAAAAGTTTTATAATTCATATCCACAGCTTGTTCCGAAGTCATTACCATTGCCCGCGCAATATAAGTTTCAGTTTGCAGTAAACATTCACTATTAACCACTACGATTGATTACAATAGATCCAGTCAGCTACTGCTCGACTACCGACGGGAACAAAGAAGCGAGAAGATCAGTTAGCAGTAATACTAATAAAATAGTATAAATTATAAAAAAAGTAACGCTTTACACTCATAGTGCGATAGCGCGAACACTGATTCCCTGTGTCGTGGGTGTCATGGATAGACACAAAGACATACGAGAAAAAGTTTCACGATCACCCAGATACAAAAATCTATTCATCAAACATCAGACATCTGGTAATCGAAGCCAGGATCCTTTTAAATGTTAATTAAACCCATGGAAACCTACATATAAATAGAAGATGAATCCTGGCTTAGGTTAGCTAGTTGCTACTCATGAGGACTGAGGTGTGGTCGCCTCAAATAAAGGAAAAAAAAATTGAGTCAAAGGGGTGTATTTAGTGGTAGAGAGTTATGAGGACAGCGGTGGTACCTCCCCGAACTTTGTAAGCTCTACCACAAACAAGATGTACTAATTAAAGTTTCAATAAATGAATAATAAATAAACAGTAGGTAGATACCGCTTAAATTCAAAGTAATTAATTCTGGATAGGTGCATAAAGTCAAAACGAAATATATTCACGCCCTGGCGTTTTATATTAACAAGCTTCCAAAACAAATATATGCTCTATTCATGTGGAACACGTAAAATCCCTTTGAAATCAGTCTACATTCCAACTGCAATTATACAACGCCCGGCATGTCAAAGGGACAATAGTATCAATAGCAATATCCGCTTTGACTCTATTAGTCGTGATCATTCAACCTAAAATTAATACGTGGACGTGTTGACGTGATTGAGAGACATTTATTGGACAGAATATTGTAGAGCAAATTGCAGTTTCGCTCGCCAGTTTCACGTAAAGTTAATATGGCTTGCGGCGGATTCGCGAATTTCAGAATATGTAATAAATAAATCTTCTTTTATAAAAATCAGGCGGTGATACGCTTTAATCTTTGAATAATATTTGTACAAAATTATATTTTAATGTATTTACATACCTACACAATCTACACATATTGAAAATCATATAAATCAGGGTTCATTGGCCTCAGGCACCCTGTTGGCTATAACTGAAAAACATGATTTAGAACTGAAAATTTAAAATAAAATGTAAATAATGAATACAATTTACCCTATAAAGTTGCTACCATGAAAGTGAGCACACGGCGTATAGCAGTTAATTGTGAGCAACATATCGACGGTGGAATACAAAAAGTTACCAAGCGACACTAGGGGCCAAAATGAGTTTTTTATATTATTAATCACTCCTCGCTAATTTCCCCCGCTAAGTTTTTCATTGAGAAAAAATTTGTAAGTAGTTTGTAAGTAGTAGACTTAAAAACTTGGTAGAATAAGTCTTTTGTGTCATGGCATTGCATATTATGTATAGTATTCCGACATATCGTTTACTGAATAGTTCATTGAAATCCGTGTAAGGGCAGGGATTGAACGAAGTATATATTTCAAAAATCTTAATAAATAAACAAGAAAACAATACTTGTTATTTTATAAGTATCAAGCAGTAACAATTACCTTTTATTTAAAAAATATATCGTAGGTTTTCCCGCTTCAGTGGCAAGTTTCTTCAATAAATAAATCCACTTTGCGGTCACGATCGCAAGCTGTCGGCTGGGATTCATTCATTAGGAGCTTAATATAATCAAGCGCGTTATTCTCACCGTCGTAACATGAGTATTAGATTGTAGATAAATGCTAAGTTAGTTACGGAAAATAAGGTAAAAGTTGAATATCATTTTAGATAAAAATACCAAATGTTATATTACGATACATTAAAAATCATGAATCAGACATACGTATAATATTGATCGATTCATATTCGAAGGAGTCTGAATTAATATCGAAAACTGACGTTTTTTCTATCAATTTTTTATAATTTTTAATAAGGTTGGAATATAAGGAAATCTATTTTTTTTTTCGATAATTTTTCGATTAAAAAAAAGAAAATTTATTGAAAATTCCTTTTATTTACTTAAGTAAATACCTACAATTTAATCCAAGAACGTCAATAGACATGTTTCTTATAAAGCTCATACCCTAACTAGGATCAAGGGGTCGAGGTGACAACACAAACAAAGAATAGGTACAATTGATTCTCGATTTTTATTCCAAAACAGTATGCTAAGCTAAACCATTTTTCGAAGGAAACTAGGTTAGTTTACGTAAACACCGGCGTTTGGAAAAGATAAAAAAGAATATGAATTGGTAATTTCATCAATACCGCTGCAAAGGGGCAGTGCAACTGCGCAACTGTGCTGTTTGAAAAACAATAAACAACGATATTTTCTAGTGTCATTTTGGATCCGGCGACAATTGAATTGTAAATTCTGACCTCGAAAACTTGACGAATTGCAGCCAATTTGCTGAAGGTGCTTTAGAGGTGGTTGCGGCAGGAAAACAACTTGAAAATTATTGCTTTGTTTTTGTCTGAATTCAGTATTGAAATACACACTTTAAACGGAGTCATTTCGAAAAGATAAAGGTATGTATTGGAGTATCAATATTTT
>DWAV01000170.1:0-25664 GCA_018231305.1 Noctuana lactifera
GCTCCAGGCCTTCCTCGGTTGTGGGGAGAGACCCGTGCCCAGCAGTGGGACATAAAAAGGGTTGAAGGCATAGATAGATAGAAGAAGGTATCAAAATACTAGTAGATGCCTCATACGAATAGTTACTTCAGTGTGAAATTAAAGGATTCATAAGGTAAGTGCAAGCAATAATTTTAGAACCATGAACAATAAACATTCATTGTTATCCGTGCACGCTGGTGCCGCATTACAAGATAGTTAATGGAAAGTGTACGCACGAACAACGAGATCCATGACTCGAGAGATATGAGGCAGTAAAAGATACGAGCAAACTCGGGAATTGGGATCATATCCAAGCAGGCCTTGCCAAATCTGCCGCGGAATTATTCATGGTGCCGCATTTAGCCGATTTGGGCCGAAACACAGACAAGCGGTTAGGTCCCTCAGTAATCACTAAACAATAAAAATTAAGCTACAAAGTAAGTTAACTTATATGGATAAGATGTATAGTAATCTACAAAATAGTTCATTGTATTATAAAGTCCCTACAAAATGTGAAAAAATTTACGTACCTAACAAATACCTAATAAAAAATTAATTGGTACCCTACCTTTTCAATAGAACGTTCTTAGAATATCGTGTAATTTATTCCTTTTGACACTAATACAATTAGGCGAAGAAACAGAATCAGTGTTCAGAAGGTTTTGTAGAATATTTAAGTATCGAACAGGGTCAACTGAAAAAGCTGAAGACGGACACAAGCAACATAAATTTGTTAAAACCTATTGCTAATCAAGATATTTTACAAGACATTATGTAGCTACCTTCTTAAAATTCCTAAAGAGCAATAATGGAGCTTGAGAGCTACACTGATCCAAGGATGTCCAGAAAATCGCTACCTCTCTAAATACCTGACTGACTACTTATATTCTATTTGAAAAACTTTTAACGAGGCCAAAGAGAGACATAACTATGATTAAAGAATAGAGTGAACCGACGCAACTATACGAGCAGCAATGTCACTGTATTATAATGGTGCACGATATTATAATGGCCATTTAAAAAAAATGTTTTGCCCCGAGTTCGCTATTGAATTTTAAATTAGTCTCAAGTCTTTGTAGTTTACAGTCGCCTTCATGCTATAAAGGTTTTATAAGTAGGTACAACATTATTAGAATCTAATTGGACTTTTAACAATAAACCCTATACGAATTTATTTAAAGTGGGCTTGTATTGTATGGTTCAAACCATGCGGTCATCTTACAGCTTCCAGCAACTACGGACCAAAAATCCAATAGATCATAATTCATGAACATAGGCAAGAGTGATCCTTACAATAAGTCATCAAACTCTTAACATCAGGTCAGCATACGACGAAAATAAAAATAAGGATGCAATGGTACCTTCTTATTTTTACCTATACTTATACGTTATTTACCTAACTCCTAACACTTATTGGTACTGGTATTTATCAGTAGTGGTATATTTATACCTACATATGTATAACGTAGCTATAGATATTATACGTACTCAATTTCGAACGTTGAATAACATACTCGGAATTTATTTCGTTTGTAGAGTAAATTTTGTGCAAAATCGTCGCCAACATCTAAATCCCAGTCGCGGCAAACGACGAGATGTAATCTTAAAGCAACGCCCAAATTCTATTTTATCTGCGACGGAGAGCACCCATTTTATATTACGTTGATGACGTGAAGCAATGAACAAAGCTGGCGTAAGAAGTTTACCCTAAGAAGTCTGCTTGTTTACACACCGAATTAAATTTGATAATCTTCTCCAATCACGACTTTGGCGTGAAACACATCTCATGAAATTCGTAGTGCGATAATCTTTTTTTATATAATCTTAATATACCTACTATTCCCTTTTCCCCTAAAACTTTTATGACTTCAAATAAACAACATAAACAATATCTCTATGAAATTTATATAGGTAACATACATAAATTTTGTTCCTTTCTTTATTTTGTCACTTATCATACCTATCATAATCCACCCACAGTTGATTGGTAAAAAATGCCATCAGCATGACGTCCTTTATGTCCTAAATACTATTAGGCATTAAGGACTGTATTTATTAGGTGATCAATAAAATATTAAATAAATAAAACACCAGAACTCATAAAAAAAAATATTTATAACCTAAGCCAGTACATTCCAGCTCTAGTCCTAGTGTAGTCTGGGAGAGCTTCGATCGGCCCAATGGCAGCAACCACTGGGCATCTATCATACAGGTATGTTTCTGCTACTTTCTTAATCATTTTCTCGTTTGCTCTTGACAACGCCTGGTACAATTGTGGTAAACTTCTTCGTTCGCAATTGTATAGCACTTGTATTCCAATATCATAGCAGGAGTTCATTGAACCCTCAACTTTTTTCGCAAGTTCTATCTTCGTCGTATTTATACCCCTTTCTACGTCATTAAACACAGTCGTTGTGCACAAATGCATCCATCGGTCTTGTGCGTTAATTATCATATCATCTATGTCCATTTTTTCAGCTACCATATATATACCCCAAAGTCCAACGTCTCGATAAGGTATGTAGAAAGATTCAAAGCAGTCGCAAAGATTAGAAGTAGCTGCAGCGCGGGCTAATGCGGATCCATGTCTGTTATGTCCGCCTTGACTTTTACTCCAGGAGCCAATAATATTTGAAGCCAGCAACATCGTTAAATAGTCAGAACTCTTGAGTGGAGGTGCCTCAACAGCGATAGCTGCGTGAACCAAGGGCATTGAATCGTCTCTATATGTCATTTGGGATCCCGTGAAGCGTTGTGGTGGACAATAATTTTCTCCACATGTCGCGTCCATTTGACCAAAACACGATTGAGCGCTACTTACCATGTTGTCGTGGTTTACCGCACCTGATGTTGCTAAAACAAACCTAGCAGGATAATAATATTCTTTCATAAAACAATCTATGTCGTTTTTGTCCAATTTCTTAATACAATGTGAAGGTCCCATTATACGTCGACTCAACGGAGTACATTGAAAAGCTGTTTCGTGTAAAAAGTCGGATACAACTAATTTTGAATTATTATCAGCATCAAAAGATTCTAGTTCGATCATGCATTTAGCCATTTCTATTTCAGTTTGTGATAGTTCAAGTTCCGTGACAACTTTTGACAAAATGCACACAATATCTGAAACGTTTGCAACAGGACATTGTGCTGAAAATACTTGAAACTCTCTGGTTGTCAAAACTGTAATTTTAGCACCAATATCAGCAAGATACTCTTCTAATTGTTGTTTACCCATGGACCTAAATCCTCTGTATGCCATATGCTCAATGAAGTGTGTGATTCCATAATTTGTGGGTTTCTCATTTACTGGTCCAACCTCGACAAATAAAGCAACGCACGCTATAGGTGAGTCAGATTCTTCAGTAGCCACCCTCATTCCGTTTGCCAATGCAGAAATTTTAGTACAAGGTACAACAGGCAAACTAGGACCACATCCAAAGAAAGAATATGTGCGTTGAAGTTTACATTTCTCCACTTTCATCTTAGTAAACAAACGTATAAATCTAAACATTTTATTACCTAATCTTTTCTTTTACCAAATCGTTTGCAATAATTATACAATGATGTCAAATTGATTGAATAGATGGAATAAATAAATAATTTTAAATTTGACATAGGTAATTATGTTTGTCTATGTCTATAGGTTATTATTATCCGAATGGATATAAGTAAATGCACTAAGGGTATATTCATCCTATATTATAGCCTTTTTGTCATCTTTGGCTATGTTGTACTTTTGTCTTTTTTTTGTTTACGTTTTGTTTATATTATTATATAAAGTCTGTGTGTTTTACATTGTAAAACACACAAAAATTACAATTACAACAGTTTTACTTGACAATAAAATTGTCAAGTTTTGAAATTGTCAAGACTCTGAACTGAACTGAAAGGTGTCCTTTACTCATAATTATAATCTATGTCCTTACTGATAACAATTTTATTTTGAAATGTCTTTGTTGAAATTGCTTTAAACCCAAAGATATTTGCTATACCTAAACATAACTTTAACGTACCTAATTTTAAATTATTTCCCAATATTCGATTGGTTATTGTATTTCTTGATTGTAATAATAAACATGATCCGCGGGGTGAGGAAGTTGACATTATCCACGTATAAACCATTCAAGCTATGGGCTCGTAACAAATGCTATCCAGTAAATTTTTTGAATTACTTAAAAAATCTGCCCACTATGCAATTTTCTAAGCTGTCAAATGGTCTTAATGTAGCCACTGAGGAAAGAGAATGCTATAATGCTTGTATTGGTCTCTTTTTTGATTCTGGATCCCGATATGAAGACCCAAGCGAAAATGGTATATCACATTTTTTTGAACATATTGCATTTAAAGGTACAGCTACCAGAGCCAAAACTGTCCTGGAGGATCAAATATCTTGCACAGGAGCTCGTTTCAAGTGCTATACTACTCGAGAAATGAACGGGTTTTATGCAGAATGTCTTTGTGAAGATGTACCATTTGTTTTCGATGTTTTGACTGATTGCATATTTAATAATTCACTTTCTCAATCTGAAATCGAACTTCAAAAATGTACAATATATCAAGAAATGTTAAAACAAGACAATAGCACTCGTGACATTGTAAATGATTACCTACACATTGCCGCTTTTCAAGGCACTCCTTTAGCTCAAACTGTGATGGGACCGACGTCCAATCTTTATAAATTTAACCCAGAAACTATATGTTCTTATCGTGCAAAAACTTTTGATCCTACTAGAATCGTATTAGCAAGTGTTGGTGGCGTGAAACACGAACAAATGCTTCAATTGGCTTGCGTCGGTTTGGACACATTGCCGGCTGCACAATGCGTTGAATCATTACCTTGCCGATATACCGGATCGGACATTCGTTTTAGAGACGATTCGATTTCCGTAGCCCATGTCGCCGTAGCTGTAGAAGGTCCTCCCTTTCCTAGTGACGACAACATTATAATGAGCTTAGCGGCAACAATTGTTGGAGGATGGGATAAATCTCAAGCTGGTGGGTTGGCCCTTAGCACTCGTGTTGCCCGCAGTGCTTCTACTTCGCAGCTTTGTGAGTCATACAAAGCATTTAACTTGGCCTACAAGGACACTGGTCTTTGGGGAGTCGAGTTTGTGTCACCTTTGATGGTAGTGGATGATATGGTTGGGGTTATACAGGATGAATGGATGAGGTTGTGTACCATTGTAACAGAAGGAGAAGTAGAAAGAGCGAAACAGGAACTGAAGACAAAAGTTCTCACGAATAGCGATAGCGCAACAAAAACGTGTCGTGCAATTGGAAGGTGGATACTTTATAACAAGTACAAAACTTCACTCTACGAAAGATTATGTGCAATAGATGCTATAGAGGTAAAAAATGTTAAAGAAACGTGTTATAAATACCTCTACGACAAATGTCCAGTAGTTGCAGGGGTAGGGGCAACCGAATGTTTGCCAGACTACACTAGGGTTAGGGCAGGTATGTACTGGCTGAGGCTCTAATTATATTAATTGTTTCATGTCCTGAAAATAAAAAATATAAAAAGATATTAAAAATACCAGGACCCAATACAGGTGCTGGCTGACGTTCTAGTTATTTTTACATATTATATTGATTTTCCCATACTACTCCTGTCGTGAAATGAACTGCTTAAGTAGGTATGTTATGCTAATTTCTTTTCTGACGATAAAATAAAAAATTCACATCTTTATTAATTGGTTTATCGTTTTTTGTTATAGGCGTTAAAAGACATCAGCTTTTTAAAACATTAGTACCTATAAACGCACCATATCTTATAATATAGGTACAATGTACTCTGTGGTACCTTCTGAAGCTTCGATCGCTATGGAAATTACTATCTATTGTGCTATTTCAATGATATAACATATAACTTAACAAGAACGTAGGTACTCAGTACCTAATCTTAAACTGATTCGCAGACATAACCTAACCTAGAATTAGCAGGAGTAGGTATTCCTGCTTCTACATTATAGAATAAATTAGATCATTGTGTGATGAATGGTGCAGGATATGTTTTGTTAATCGAAGAGTGTGTTCATCGTATCACGTCTACAGTACAGTACCTATCTAATACAGTTTAAAAAGTATGAAATTAAATATTTACCTGCCTACCTAAGTACTTTATGTTGACTTACAGATCTTATTATTTTGTAGTTAGTTTAGTTTTCTTGTCGGGGGTCTTATAAATCTTTATTTCACTTTTACATAAACTTCTACCAGTTTCAGTTATTTTAGTCTGACTAATGTATTTAGCTACATGTTATAGGCACCTACCTGCAAATTATACCATCCCCAAAAGACCAACTAACCTCGTGCGGATTAATGCGCACTTTAATGGCTTTCGAGACTTGATGGAGGACTCTCAGGTATGGACGTCGAGGTAGATTGGTAGTACCTACTGCTTGGGTATGCAGGTTTAGTCACGATGTTTTGCAACTAAGAGCTTATAAATAATAACATCGCCTTCTGTCAAAATTATTTAATAATCCTAAGCCAGTTATTGATAATAGTACCATTTTAAGGATGAGATAACTTAGAAGTAGAAAATCCAACGACGAAAAATCCGTCGTTGATTTTATAAAAACGCTATCTATTGATCAGTCCCATAACGCCATCTAGCGTCAACGTTCATGAATCATGAATCCCTTAAGTTGAAGTAACCATGTATCATAGAATAGAAATGTGTCAGTCCTATAGAAAGAGGAAATACCAAACACAGGCAGTCTAATAAATATATACTTTTTCTTCTTACTTTAACTAAGGTTTTAGAGCCTGTTTTGACCCCCACAACTTGACAATACGCCTTTCCGACCTCAACTTAGGGCTTTTGAAAACGGGCCTTTTTTGCATGGAACTAGAACCAACCTTTAAAATAACTGTGTTGATGAAGTTTATCTCTACATTTCACGAGATTTTGTATGGCTACATTTAGAATGAAGGTATGAAATATTTCATGAATGTTTAACATTTAAACTAATCTTAAAGGTTTCTACAAATAAACAACACATAAGTATTTATAATTTATTACTGATATAGAGCTAATACAAAAATATAAAAAGATTTGAGTATAAAGTGGAGCATACATGAGTATATAAAAAAAATTTTGAGAGTAACTTAATATAAATCAATATATACAGACACATCTTGAATGTTGGAATGTATCAAAAAATGGCATCGCTGGGTTCATATACTTACATATTTTTAATAAATAAATTTGACAAATAAACTGGTAATAAAATAGTTTCACTAATAGGTACATACATTTACATGTACATGTAATACTTCTTTGTGATTAAAAAAATAAATAAAAAATTATTATTTGCATGGTTTGCAAGTACAATTCTGTTGTTGCAAGCAATTATTGAATCAAAATATCTTAAAGGTACCTAATATGATATTGTTTTAAAACATGTTACCAGTTGTTAATCGTAACAGCACCCAGACTAATGCCAAATAAAATAAATAAAAAATTTGACAAGATAGCAAAAATACTTAATTTCATGTATGGGAGTTAGTTATTTACTAAACTAGTCACTGATTTCATTAAGGATATTCAGGTATTATTATAGTTCAAATTTAACCATCGGTATACGGGATAATTATTACGTTAGTCAAAAGGATAAATTGTTTTTGTTAGACAGGCAGTATTGTTTAAAAAAATTTACATCATTTTGTTGGAGCAAAGAATGTTATACTCACTTATCCATATATCAATACACTTAACGCGCCTATACACGTTGTCATCGAGTGCTAAAATTTAATGAAGTACTAACTCCCATACCGATACAAAAAAATCACAAAATAGAGAGCATAATGATAAAATGTTCTTAAAATAAAAAGAGATTTTTAGTAGACATAATTATGAACAAAACGTTCGTGGTATAATCAGATTACGCCGTGGGATTTCGAAATATTAAAACTCACGATAATTAATGACGAGTCGTAACATCACACCTAAAGTATGAATAACATTTAAAAATTAAGACCTAAACTCGGCAAACGGCAGTGACAATTTTATTTCCAATACTTTCTTTCTGCTGTGTCCCAAACAAAACATAACAATCCCATTTACATTCCCGTAAGTACGTTCGGGGACCCAAGATTCGGCTTGCTCCGTCCGTGATCTAAGTATGTTAAAACTACCAGTTCATGAGGAGATATCACAATCAACAAACATACAGTTCTTAACCATTTACCGTGATACGATCACAAATCGATGTCAATACAATAGACATATTTATTCTTTTCATTATCCTACCCAAATTATTACGAGCTGTAGTAAAGTAACACAAGGAGTAGGTATGGTCAACGTTCAAACATGTTTGTCAAATCTCACGTGTTGTTTGCACGAATTTATCCAACACAAGCGCCCACGTTTAAACTAGTTTGACAAACGAGTGTTTTACGCCAATAGCATTTCTCAGATTGTCACCGCATTGCTTTACTGCAACTCACAAACCTACCAATCTTTTTAGATATTCCTACAAGAACATCACACTATCAATTCTTTGCAGACTAATTAGCTGCACTGTAAGATACATCTAATCATTTTTATCACATTCCTTGCCTTAGCAAGCAGCCCTACGTTTACAACATACATCGCTTGGGACGAATAGTATATCACTGCGCATAAACCTTGTTTTAAGCCCTACCTTTGAAGAATACTGGCCAATTTAAAGACGATTTCCAATTACTACTAAGTATTATATATTATTAAATCTAAATATTAAACACCGATATTATATTTAAAAACGCTAATGTCGCTTATTTTTATTTAGTTAGATAAATATGTATTATGAGATTTTAACTGGAATTTCGATACAGCATATTATGTTGGAAGATTTTAGTATATTATATTGAAAGGATGTCATTGTAAAAGTTTTAGGTATAGAAGAAAACATTTTTACTTTTATTCCTCGTGTTCTAAACGTCGTTAGAATTTTTTTTTAAATCACTTCTGTCACTCGGCTTTCGTATTAGTAGGTATACATAGATTAGACATTTGTGGTTCTTTATTCAAATTGGTCTTAATATAATCGCTGAATCAAACGGATGGGAGAATTGTTAAACTAGAAAATACGAATAAGAAGTATGCATTGATTTGTTAAATCTTTTGTCCGATCATAACAAGAAAGATAATGCGCCAATATGACGACGTGCTCATTTAAAAATGGAATGTTAAATTATGTACGTCACATGAATTTAATTATTTTCTGAGAAATTCCTTCGTGACATTAAAATTTGTAAGAACCCTCTTAAAACATACGTAGCGCAAGTGGTGCTGTTTTTTCTAATTGAAGTTGGACAAGAACTCTCCCTTTTACACCTGTGCACGTATTTATACGTTTCTTCCACGTTTGAATGATATGAAATCCGAAATTCACATTTTTGCCGTACGATCAAATTTCGGACACAGTATAATCAGTCTCCATAAAATACGGTACGTAAAAAAAACAAACAATAAAAATATATTATGCAAAAAAAAATTAATAAAATTATTAAGTCACTACGAAAAAAAAAAATTACAACAACTTCTTTAAAAATATGTTCATTTCGTTAAAAATATCTTAATCTCGTTTAAAACAAATTATAGCTAAAATGTTATAGTAGTAATATTAAAGACTAAGGATTATTAAATAATCATAGATCGTTTAAAGACTTATCAATAACAGTATCAATCAATTAAAAGTTTTTTGATGGTGGTATATAAAAAAACGACAATGACGTATTTTATGGAAATTGTTATTAAATCGTATATGGATTTGAACCTTAATCATTATCGTTGCAAAGAATTTGGCACTTAACACGCTCTAAACAAAACTCATCCCGACACCAATATCGTGTTTATTATCTAGCTTGAAAGTATTACTACACGAAGGCACATTTAACCGTCCACCTGCATTTGCTTCTGTATTTCTTTACGATAAAAATGACTGTTCGTAAGCTTAGGCTTAGGGCAATGATATAATAACTGGATAAAATTATACCTTAGGTATAAGTATAAATAACTTATTAATCTTACAACGTGCTCTTATTTGTATTTTCGATGCATTTTTGAGATTTCAGGAGTTGATATTCCTAATGGTTTGGAACTGGGAGTTGGTAATGTCCTATTTGGTTGTTGCTGATTCCTGTTGCCCCTGATCAAATTTTCACAATATTACGTAATATCTACGAATATCAGATAAAGCAAGACAGGCGGTCAATTGTGCCACTGAGTTTGTATATAATATGTAGTATATACTTTGCAAGATGGTGCGGGTCCGTGATTCATCGATGCTTTGTACACAGGTGTTACGGTATTAAATAACCAGGATGTGTTGCTATCATCATTTTTAGTTCGTTAAAACATTTTTAAATTATCAGATTCATATTCAATTATACTTCCATCCGTTGTGTTTGTTTCGAAATTTTTTTTTCTCAATTTTTTTTTAAATTTGCATAGTGATATTACAAGACCATAAGCGAGTTGTATTAAGCAACCTAATGAAAGAAGCTACTCAGTTAACCGAGTATACATTGATAAACATTACATCGAAAGTTTTAGTAATTAAATTTTGACACCTAATTACCCTGATACTACACATCCATCTAACAACATGCTACTGGATTATAAATTGATTACAAATAGACACGAGTAGACAGATACACTAGGTCCTATAATATCGAAATCCTATAATATCGCACACGAAACCAATTATGTAAGCTGTTTGATTAAAATTTAATTGTCGACTTGGTGGATGAGCGGGGTACCCAGTAATACGGGATATCAACCCAGTACGGGGGCCCTTGCGACCTGTTGTATGTACTATGTTTTAATCAATAAGAACATTTTTAATTATTTTTTTTTGATCGTGCTATCATTTAAGTTCACAATGTGATAATAAGATAGATCATACTTTGCATGCTGCATTATTACGGAACAAATATTGTATTAGTAAACAATTATGTACCACGTTTCGTTCTATTACTGTTTACAATGAAGAATTATCGTGTCAGTTTTAAAAAGACGATGCAGCACAGAAGGTTACAAATATATAGATTACTAGAAGACTGCATACATTACACCAATTGATTATGTATTCCTTATTCTACTCGTACTTATATACTACGACACTTAATCTACGTACATGTCATGGAAATAGACCAGTAAATAAATATAGAAATATTTGAGCACATGTTAAATTTCACTCCTTTAATATAAATTATAATATCGACAAACAATGGAATGTAAAAAAAATCTATAATAAAAAAAAATGTATATCTTATATACTTATCGTAAGTATTATAATCAAATTAAATTTAGCAAAAACAATCAATTAGCAAAGACTCTTTGAAATGAAATTGTCTGGTTTACACGATGGCAGTAACGTGACGTAAACCAACTCCGTATTTACTGCTACTAATCCACTTGTTATTGATCTCAGGTGTACACTGATTTTATAGTCCAGCTCAACTTCCTTTGTACCACATAATTTAGCGTAATACGTACGATTTTAATTGTTTTTAAGCTGAACTGTCACCGGATCAGTTGAAACCCTAATAAAAAACTGTACCGCCACAATCAATCAACAACATCAAACACGCTATTCTCTATAAATGTAACCAATAAATTGGCGCCAATTCCGACAAACTGAGCCGAGTTACTTTCGTCGTGTAAACCAGCCAGCAGACCATATTAGTTAATATGCTCCTTGTGAATGTGTTCAGTATTAAGATGTAATCAAGCCAATAAAATAATTTTGTGCAGTTGTAAATAAATTAGTTTAATATAAATATATCGTAACACAAGCTGCAACCCAACCTTTATCTATCTAACTTCTCATTTAAATGACAAAGGAAATGCTAAAAGGCTGTGTTTATAACGACGGAATATCAAAATACTGTTTAATTTTAAAAAACGCAGTCTTAAAAATTCATCCTAGTACTGAGTACATTCACAAATCTTATGAATATTAACAGTTAAATCTGTAAAATAAAGTACACGAAAATCTATTTGGCCACATATATTCTGAGTATTAATTAGACCGAGAACTTACATAACCTAAGCGGCTTGGGTCCAGTTCTTGTCTTAGAACCAAGCGTCGGGAATCTATTACTGCACCCTTATTTCCCTCACAAACTATAAAGTAAGAGCATTGGTATAAAAAAAATTTGGTAAAAAAATATCGTAAATGCTATAATTATAATACAGCTACCAAATCGTGGAATGTACGTTACGTAAACATCGCAATAATCCCCTTGAAAGACAAATAAGTATAAAATAAAAAAATCATCACTTACTCTAAGAGTACTTATATAAATATTCGTCATTGTTTAAATGACACTAACCATGGTTGATTATGCAGGCTTATATCTAATGGAATGTAAGGACACAAAAAAATCTTATTTATGACAAGAGAAATATGTTAGTTATTACCCCTTAAAATAATGGTTAGAAATACCCAAACCTTCGTAAAATACATCAATAATAATTGGACGTATTAAAAAAAATCTCATTTTTATTAAATCTATAATAATCGCCTTAATCATGCGATGTACAACCCAGAACAGCAATGCAATATGTGCTACAAGTCTTATAACACAAATCAGTTCGGAATTATAACATAAATTATGAATGATTATTTTCAAAAAATAATGATTTGTAAAATTCTATGGCAGACAAAATCATTTGTTCTAAATAGAGGCGGAACTTTAACTGTTTTAGATTAGACGAAAACCTAACATATGCATAATAAAAAAAGCTTCAAAAAATATAACACGATACAGCTCCATGAGCACGGACTCAGGACATTGGACAGTGGACACCACAACCGCAGTGTCCGGTGTCCACCTGTTCACTTCCACTTTTGAAGAGAGCTAATGACTATTATACCTTCCATATCCGACTTCAAAACGATGGGACAAGTCTTTCTTAAATTAAAGCTTCAAAACGCTGGTAAAGCAAAACCAGAACAATCAGACCTATGACGTCAACGACTCGATGGCTTTACTAGCAATATCTTCAATTGAAATCATGGGTTTCACCTATAAGAAATAATTTCAAAGTCTTTGTAAGATGCCTGAAACATGCACTCGATAGGCTTGGCCACAATAAAACTATGGTGAACAAAATAAGGACAATATCTTACTAAAACAGTCGTTTCAAATTGAGGTACGAAACTTAAAATACCTAACCCTTGTATTAAAATAAAAAAAACGAATACATTATTACTGGACTAAAAAAAATTGTACGTATAAAAATTGTTCTGCTCTACTCAATACGTAACTTAAATGTGATCTTAATAATAAAAACTTAAAATACTAAGTAAAGCATATGTTTATAAATGAATATCATACACAATATCGTATTTGTACTACTTAGGTTATGCGAAAAAATGCATACGGTTAATAACGCAACGGTTTTATAACCGGGCGGGCCGTATCGCGTTGCGTCAAAATTTTTGATGTTACTTTTGTACACTCATATTTTCAATGGCAACGTTACTATTAAAACCTAATTGTTTCAATTGAGCTGCCTAACATACTTGTACTTTTCTCAGTTTGTAAACATGCCAAGGTGACATGTTAGAGCCATAACACAAAATTAAATTAAATTTGTCTTAACATAATTTAAGAAACGAATAAGTATGACAAAAAAATACTTCTTGACATGATAAGTGTTATGCTTATATAAAATCCTTGTTACATGGACAAACGTTGAGATTCTAAGACGATTTGCTGTATAGCAAACCAATCAATACTTACATGGCGTCACGTAAATAATTTCATAAGTAAATAAAAATCGTAAACAGGTGAACTGAACTTAGAATAAGTGGGGAAAATTTAAGTTATGCAAATAAATGCTAAGTACGATTAAGAGGCAATAACGTTCAGATTGCGACTTGCGCCTTCTCGATAGTAATTATAGTGAAGACAGAAAACAATATGTACGGGTGAGACCGCAACGAACTGTAAACCTTTTTTCCAGTTTTGTTACAGTACCTACTATCCTGTACTGTTTGGAAAAGAAAAGGCCAAATAAAATCACGAGACATTCCTTGCCCTCACTCAACAAACTCAGACTATAAGTAAGCTTACTCTGGCACTATCCCTTAATACTAATTATATATGAGAATGCAGATCAAAACACTACTGAATATATTGCTGATTAATACTACCGATTATATTATAATAAACGACATCGAATCAATATTATACGATTACTAATGCTACGAAATCGAAATTGACAGGCGCTATCGCCCTAAGTATATTATTAAGAGATAATGTATGCGCATCACGCATCTTGTTCACATATCGGTAGGTACATCCACAACACTGAATAAATATTGCACGACAGCATACTGATGACAAATTTCAGTAAAAAGTGAGCAGGACATAGGTACCTACCCGATTAAAAAAAGTGAACATAATTATCAGATTGTATCGCAAAGGAGAATATTTCTACCAAGAAGCTGCTGTAACTGCATAAATGCTGCCACTAAAAGTAAATAGATTTCAATTTATGAATTTTATAAGATCTTTATGGAGATTTACTTAGCACAAATGACCTGTTGGCTATGACTATTTGGCCCTGCGCAATATTTAACAAATCTGTGACATGATCTCTAACCCACGATCATATTTGTGAAGAAGATCAAATTTTTTACTGGACACTAGACAATAATAAACAGACCTACAACATCTATTTCAATCCGTGAAAAGGGCAGTCGTCTCTAAAAGTGGTGTCGTATATAGATACGATGCAGTTACCTAGAAACTATCGTGTTGCCGTTGATGACGAACGAATGATTTAGTTACCAAACGAACGACCACATTGTCCCGTAGACGGTGATTTCATAAAATACGCGCGTATGCATGAAAGATGTGACAACATTGAATTAAGTACGTAAAAAAGACTTGTAACTCAGTGAGCGAGTGAAATTGTTGTCGTTCTCGTTTGCCAACGGATACCAAACACGTAAGGCCCTTAATTGTTTTGTATGGAGATTGGTACAGCAACCCTAACTAAGGGTTCGAAAAGCAGTACGCATCGTCGATCAATAACATCAAATTGTTCATATCAATTCAGTTAGGTGTAGTCGTTAGTGGCTGAGACGTGGTCAATCGTTCATCTGCCAATGGTTAGCAGGCCATCGCGTAATATGAACGATCGATAATGTTTTGAAGTGATCAATTTCGTCAGGGCGACGTTCGACTGCAATCTCGTTGCACCTTTATTACGGTTGCTCCACGCAATTGTGCTGATGACATTTCGGTTTTGTATCATCTGGATCAGGCAAAATTCACTTAAAATTACCTCACTTTGAGAGTCAAAATTTTTTCGGAACGGTTTGTTTTTACATTAAACTTTGCCTGAGCTGAAATAGTAGGACAGAACCTCATCTCGTCTAAGAATATTTTTTCCAACCGAAATGGGGCCGAGAAGGATCTTTACCGGTTCGATGACCTGAAGACCAACAATTGCACCCGTATCGCTTTCAAATCGCAAAATAACAACAAATTTCTTTCTTTTTTTAAATAACAATAGACAACTAAGTGGGATCATTAAATTATTACTTTTGACTATTGCACCTAAATAAACAGTTCCTCAGCGCCACGTATTTTATGAAATCTCGTAAAATTTGCATACTGTATTCGTTACTTGGGATTTCCTCCAGAGTTACGCGGGCCGGGCGGGAATAAAAGTCTTCTTCGTTTAGGCTGCGGATTAGGTCCCATGTGGAAAACCATGTTGTTGTCAAAATAGCCTTGTTGTGTGAAGACGCTCACGAGTGTCTGCGGTTCTGCCAGGCCGTCGTCGTCGTCATCCTCCACGTAGTCATCAACGTCGTCTTGAAAATTGCCATTGTCGTCGGGGTAAGCGTACTGGTTGGCCGCCAATCATATGTTGTCAATGTCCACCTCCAACGGAACGACGACGGGCTCGGGGGTGCCGCTGGAGCTGGCGTTGGCGCTCGACTTGGGAGTTGCGTTGTCACTTCCTTCGTTGCCGGCATTAGCATTAGAATTCACGGTCATGTTCGTATCGGGAGCTGGGGTCGTCGAGCCATAACTGTAACATGATAAATATTTAATATAATTAATTCATTTATTAGCGGCTCGTGGAAGATGATTTCTTCATCAATCATAAAACTTAATAATCGTTAGTATAATTTCTATTTATTCAATCTTGATGTACGTTCGTTATAAACAAAAAGCTTAATGCGACGCTTAGCCCGCATTTCATTTTGGAATGGAATGAATGAAAAAAAGAATGGAAAAAAATTAATCGTGTATAATGGCTCTCGTTCGTTCGTTTGGGTTTACCAAGTCAATAGGTTTCAGAAAAAACATCTCTTAATATATATATATCTTCATATTCACAAAAAAACGTTATAAACTGATTGTTTTTATTCATCGCAAATAAAATGAAGCAACTTAATTATATTAAACTGCACATGAGAATTGTCCAACCGAAGACAGACAATTTTGACACAAACAAAATAACATAAATAAAAAATAAAATAGCTTCCATTAAGTAATCCAGGCAATTCGCGCATTGTGCGAGAACGTACTTAGTAAATTCTTTTACCTTATATCGTTCTTAATCTCGCAATCTTAATATAACTCTATTAGTATCTAAGTCAAGATGCAGTAATTATTATAAATTGAAATCTATTGGCACTGTATAGTACAGGTGCTCTCTCAATCATAATCACTAGGTAATATATGAAAAAGCTTACGTCACGTCAACTCGGTATTAAAGTAAGGAAATATTCGCAAAATATTTGCCAGCAAACGGCCAAAAGCAATATAGATAATGTACGAAATTATCATTTGCTTCTCTTAAAATATGACCGTGAAGTAATTTACGAAAACTAAACGCCCTCTTTTTATCTTAATTTGTTACAAACAATAATTGCATTTGTATATGACAAAATAACCTCGAGTCATTCAAAGAGTTATATGTCATATTTTTAGGGTAATTATCACTTATTTGAACTTGTTAGACTATATTTTGTGATAAAACGTTGTCTTGCGCTTATTAGTAAAATTTTAAGCTTCATTGGTAATTTATTAAATAAAGCTTTTAGACTTGTCATAGAGATCGCAATGTTTGCTAGCCATGTGTGACGTCAACTTGCATCACTCGTAATTTCATTATATTTACTTGTTAGTATCCGCTATCGTAACTATTTCATTATATTTACTTGTTAGTATCCGCTATCGTAACTATTTATTAGCCAACAAAAAAAAAATTTCGCAGAAGCGCAATGATCCCATTCTACCGTCAACTACCCTTACTTCATTTTTACGTACTTAATGTAAGAAAATATACAAAGAAAATCTGCAGATAAGAAAAGCTTCTCCCTTGTAGGCTCGAAGAACAACCAATGTCTATGACAATGCCATAGACAAAAGAAGGTCAACAACGCAGAAAACATTGCTAGAAAAATCTTAAATACACAAAATTATTGAGGATCTATCGGTCTCTTTTCTCACAATCCACAAAGTCTTCGCTAGAAGCGGCAATCAAGCAGGCTACCATTTAGCCCTTACTCTCGCGCGCCAACACACAATACATGCTTTCTATGCGTGCTAGACAAACTGGCACACACGCGCGCGCGCACTCACACACGCACACACACACACACACCCATTAGCTTCTCTTTTCCTTGTGCCACTCACAGTACAGTGCCTTTCTGAACTAGTACCTAATAAGAATGTTAAGAAAGCAATGACAAAGAAAATTAAGAAGTGCGATTCTAGGTAAGAAGCGGACGCCGTGACTTCTAAATTTAGTTGTATTTTTCTTTTCATGCCTGTGAAAACTTTCTGCATGATTGGGGTTTCTCTTCATTAAATATCGAGTCAAATCATCAATAGTTTATTAATTCGTCTGTTTCGCACTCTTTTATGGCAGTGAATGGTTGTAACTTATGGTGAGTTTTTGATTGATATACCGAAAATTAGTTCCGAGTTTGTTTCTGAACCCGGTGCATTGCCTTTGGAACGGTGTACCTTTCTCTTATAACGACTTAACGCCACTGATCTCTCAAGATAGCACAACACGCAAAACTAACCATTAGAAATATATTCAACTTTAAATCATTGGTTTTAATCAATCAATATCGTCAAAACCAGTTATGGACATCTTTTAATAAGCCTATTTCAAGTAAGACATCTGACTAATAAATCTTTAATAGTGGTTGCCCGAGTTAAACCCATTAAAACTTTGTTTCATTAATCAATAAAGTACTGATATCTATTACAAAAAATATATAAAATAAAAGCATGAATTAAATTTTTTTAAATATATAGTATACTCTCGAAGTTAGTGTTTTTATTTTATAATACAAAGTAAACATCGTTTAATCGCGCAATTTTATTCTAAAACCCTGAGTGACAGTTGATAGGTTTCAATCCAATTGAAACGGTTCGTTGGAATAACTTCAGCGACCTTTTACAGCGTCGTCTATGAGCAATAAAATATGCAACCGCGTAATAATTTATTTAATGTACAGGAAATGATGCATATTAATATAAATAATAAAACTAAGTTTCTTGCACTTCTTCTTTCTTCTATATTAAATTTATTCCAATATAAAAAATCCAAACACCAAATCTCACGCTTCTACGTGCACGCAATATTCTTAAACAGGTGCCCATTACTTTAAACAAATTTTATTCAACAAACAACACTTCATTATATCGATATTGGTATCCACCCCATTATTAGCGCACAGATGAATTAATTGTTATAGCAGCTCAATCTTTGCATGAAAGTAGGTACTTTATCTTTTTGCGCCCTTTGTCCCTTCAATTCTTGGCTAGTAGACAGAATAAGTTTCGTTCATAATTATAAAATATATCGCTCTACTGAACGCCGGCACTGATTTTCTGTTTCAGTAAATCTAACCTCCTCTAAGGCCGTAACGCAGATATGTTAGAAGTACGGTAACCCCAAATAATATCTCTTAAACCGAAATCGTAAAATGTGTTTGTAAAATATAGTTCATTGTTTTGCAATGCATGTGAATTGCAATAGGATAATCATGCGTGTGTTTTACTAATTGCAATATCTTGTACCTACTCAACAACTCTGTATCTCAACATCTCTCAAAATATTTTAATATCAAACAAACTCACTTATCAAGATCTCTGTAGTCATTGCCGGGTGAAGTATCCGAGCGCCATTTGCTGCCAACCATATTTTGTACACTAAAACATACCGGATTGAGACAGGCAATCAGCCAAACAATTAAAAGAAAACAAAAACAAACAATTAAAATTAAAAACCATAAAATCAAACGACTAAATAAAATTTAAAATAAAGTTGTTAATAAAACAAAAAAACATAGCATCAATTCATGCACGAAATGATTCCGTCCTCTCTTGACTTCAATCGTGTACTTCATAAGTTTACCAATATCAATATTGTTCTCAGATAAGTTTCTTGTTATCATTCCAAACTGTTTAACTTAATCCACCACCAAGTTAAAATGGGAAACACCACACCAGTGAAAATAAATCGTAACTCACACTTGTCGCATCTGATCGCCCTGGTTACCGAGTTGCGCTAAGTACGCCGCCTGTTTTCTGTGATGATACATGTGAACGCGCAGACAAGACGGATTTCTCATTCGTTTCTGGCATATTTCGCATTGTAAAGTCCCTTCCCTCGTGTCATGCTTGTCTCGTATGTGAACTTTCAGGTTGTAGCGGTTCGCGAAGAATCGGTGGCACGATGGACATTTTACTCCGCCCGTTTTACAGTTCCACGCTGATGGTCAAAGTTTAAATCGTAAACATAATAAGCCCATTGTATACTTTTTTAACCAACTTTATAAAAGGTTATCAATATTTGAGCATCTTGTATGTAGAATTTTTAATTTTTCATTGTTTTCATTGATCATTCTAAACTAGTTGAACATTTCATTTGTTTCGGCATTATGGAAACGAGAGAAAATTAAAAAATAAATTGAAATACTATAACGAAATGAAAAAAAAATACATGGAGGCGACAGCGGCAAACCGCAATAATTAAAATTAATTAAACATTTTATTCTTTTATTTTAATTTGTTTTCAAACTGAAGACATGATGTAATTAATTACTTAAAATTATAATTTAATATCACTACTGCCAGACAACGCAAAACGTAAACCAGAAGACCTAGAAGCATGAAACTTTATACGAGGGTTCTATTGTGTAGTGTTGAAACCCCTCAGAGTTTGTGTCGGAACGAAAATAAATCTTGTTCAATTCACTTCAAACTTAATAAAAACTCAATGAAACCCTCGGTTCAGGACTACTTGAAACTTATCCCCTAATGCGGGGAGCAAAAGGTTAAGAGTATTCGACCGCTTCACTTCGAATTCACCTTACTTAAACAAATTACTAAAACACTTATTTATCTCAAAAAAAAAAACGATTATGTTTTCTGACATAATGCTAATAGGAAATCTTACTGGGCACACAGCCACCATGTTCCTAAATTAATTTACCGGGAGCGAAGCCCCGGACAAAAGAAGAATTATTGGGGTGGCAAATTTGTTGCACAAATAAAACATTATGGAGATATTATAGTGCGTTTAAATTTATAAATAAAAAATAAGGCTTCACACTCGTAGTATGGGTGCTGGTATGGGGCCAGGATTTCTTGTGTCGTGGTGCTATAGACACACACACAAACACATATACCCAGACTGAGAACATAAATCTAAACATAAATATTATTGAGGCAAAATTTATCAGACAGTTCTGTTGATAAAAAGTATGTAGTTAGTAGTGTACTTAGATGGCCTATAGGTACATGAACATCCCTTTTTTAAGTATTACATACTTGGACGCATTAAACGTGTAGAAAATACAATATTAAGGAGAAAATTAATCGTAAGCCGTTATTACGAATTTATTACCTATACGGAAAAACTTTTAAATATATATAATTTCGATTAAGCATCGATTTAGGCAGCGATGCAAATTTTGTTTCTCATTTACTCAAATCAAAATCGTTTTATGAATTTTATTTTAAAATAAATTTTTAAGTAAATGAACAATACCAATTTCGTATTTACTTTGAGATGAATTTCTTTCATTTGTAATTTTCTTTATACAAAAGTTTCTGTACTACTTACTGGATTCTTTAGCTGATTCTGGCAATACCAATACGTTATTAAACACGTCGTTGTCGAAGTCAATCAGAGGTTCACTGAAAATTATCGAAAAATAAACATAAAAATAAAGAAATAAAAAAAAAACAAAATTGTGCAAGTAACCAACTCATAAAAATAATTATAATATTATTACCTACTTAGGTACATAACTTACATTTCCTGTCTCAATAAATGGTGCAAATAATTTAACACAAAAATATTTAACAATACATAAAGTAAACTTCGAAAATCAAAACAAAACAAAATTATGGATAGCACAGATAACAGTACTATTTATTTATTATTATAGCCCGTCAATTATTTGTCAATATGTTAGAAATTAAACGTTGTTTATGAACAATAACAATACATTTTATCTTTATTCTAATAATATTTGATGATCACGTTAATTGAATAGATATAATAATATTTATTGTCTCCACGACGGCTGCATCTCATATCGCAGAAAAAGGAAAACGACAAAATCTACGAACATTGATTTATTGTGTTTTGTACTAATGACTTATGTACAATAAGAGGACAACATGAAGAAAATTTTTGTAACTTGAATTTGAAAGAAACATTTTATTCACAAATTTTTTAACCGTCTAGCGATATCCATAAATGAGGTTATCAATTAGACAACACCTTTTTTTTAACTTAATAGCATTATAACCAATTTTAAGATTATTTTTGTATTGGAAAAGAGATTTTTCATGTGAGTTTCATTAAGATCTGATGACGAGATCCATGGCAAAGTAACGGAATTTTTGGAACAAGGATAGAGAAACAATTGTGAACTCATTCATATCCTCACGTAATCTTGTTCTTCGTGTCCTCTGGTACGTAGTAGGTACAATAATTCAATTGTTGCGAGTTAGAATCATTGCAAATTTTCATATATTTAATTTTTTCACAAAGGTCACTTTACTACGAGTAACCAACCCTTGTCCTTGTAGGACTGTTCAAAATATTCCGATGGTTTACAACTGTATACTTATAAATAGGTACTTGTTTTAAATTAATATTCAACTCATCCATCCATCCACTCGGATACAATTACATGCAGACATAAAGTTTTCAAAGTGGCGGACCCTACATCCTGCCACCCTAGCGTTCACCCTAACCGTTGTTTGCTCGGTGAGATAAATCAAAATCAATATCAAGGTAGCTTCATATCCGCAACGCTCAACTGTCCAATACAAATCTATCTCGAATAAACATGGTGGCCGCCGACCTCCCAGTTGCCACCCTAATGCAGTGGTCCGGATGGCGTTGCCACGCAACGAAAAATCAATACGGTTTCCCGGGACCTCCAGACCAGATTACATCTCTACTACACGCAACGGAGCGCAGTTCAAAGGATCCACCCTTCCACCCCTCGTGCAATCGTATGAATCGTTGCCATGACGACAAAAATCAATGCAGCCAGCCTCCACCGTCCAGGCGAGACGTAAATTTAAATGTCTATCAATGATGTATTAGTATCTATACGTGAAAGAGACGTAATTTATAAAAATGAATAAATAACTTAATTACGACTTAACAACATTTAAAATAGACTGACTAGTTGATATGTCGTTATAAAAGCCATGGCTATAATTTGTTGTATGAGTAAACCAACTCCGAGGACATCATAACTTCTAAATGTATTAAGCGACGTTCAAACTATAAAACAGTTTTATTAATATACGAAAACGTAACAGAATAACTTTTACACGTGGAATAGTTCACCAAACATGTTCTATAAACCATAAAATTAAGTTATACACTTTAAAATGGATTAAACGTTGTTTTAAATATAAATAACTGAATGTGGATTGCACCCGTGCGAAGCCGCCAGTTATTAAATATAATACGTGATAGGGATAAAAACAATATGGAGTTATACTAACTTATCGAAATATTATTGTAACGAGTACGATACGAGTTGTCGATACAAGTCAATAAGCATACCATCGAAGACAAACATAATTAACTCTATAAATACTTTCCGGAGACGTGATAGTATCACTATAGGTACGCATGTAAAATTATAGAAAACTGTCTCGCCGGGCCCACAGAAAGCGGGCCGAAACTCCCCCTCATGTCTCATTAATTTCCTTTCAAATTCGTACTCTCGGATTGTATTATCAGCAAAGATTTCAACGACTGTCAAAATAAATGGCGACAGGTAATTTGTAAGTCTAGACGGATCGATGGAACAAAATATGTTGGTACAGTCCGTTCCAGCAGGCTGTTTACCGAAATTATCTTTGATTTAGTAATAGAAGATATTTCACATGAGTGTTTTTTCTATACCTTTTTTACGTTCAGTTATTATTCACACTGTCTATACGAAAGTTCACATACTTTGTCAACGACGAAAAACGTTGCGCATCGAGAAGAAAATAACGAAACATTAAAAAGTTTGATTAAAATTGCAGTTTGTAGCAGCATAATAAATTATTTTATCAATAAATGGTTCGTGAGGGTATACACTGTTGTAAGTGCAAACAGCTTATCACGTGTTATTTTCGGGAAAGCCCGACTACTTTTAAACCATTACGGGCTCCTTTAACATGAACTCTCGTCAAAAGAAAAATTTCACAGTTCATAGTGTCTACTTATTACCGTGTTGACGGACTGGACGAGTTCTATTACCTAATAATATTGCGCTTTTTAACCTTAAAAACCCAACCCAAGAACATATAGTATTGAAATCCCTAAAGAGAACCATTATACTCTAGATACTTTTTGTTAATTTTGTTTACAGAACAAGGTTCTAAGATTACGTCAGTTATTTGGGCATCGGTCAAAAATATGCAGGCCGGACGATTTCAAGTATATACCTATATAAAACGTGTTTATCAGTCTACACTATTTACGGATAACGTCTAAAACTATATTTGGCCTTAGAATAGCAAGCCAACATATTTTCGATATACCTATCAAGATTCCTGCAGATCTAAGGGAACAACGATTAACATATCAAAATAACAAATAAACTTTGAAAGATATGCCTCTTTCTTAACTCCGCTAAACCGTTTGTCAGCAGCTACTCACTTATTCCTCTTAGTTTTGTTTTAGGATCTTTTAGTAAAAACTATCAAGAAATAGGTACAAATAGGTATAATCATAAAAATTAAAAGTAAATACATGTTTATCAAAACCATTTATATGTAACTACTCGACAATCAGTTATCATTTTTATTCATTAAACTTTTTAACATCGAAGCAACAGCTTCAAAGATTATGAAGTAAGAAATATGTTTTTATGATTCTCCACATTAGAATTATATTGACAACATTATTTTCATTCAGATACAAGGACATGAAGATGAGAACAAATTACCCTAAATTCAAACGCCCCTGCATGCTTTTGAATATTCGGATCGGCTGCCAGTAGGGTTGCCAAATATGCTTGCAAAAATTTTAGGACAACAAAAAACAATATCAACTTATTAAAATATTGAAAAGCAATACATTTTTTATTGCTTCAAGCACCATTAGCAATTTTTTATTTTTGGTTTTATTTTCGCCTAACGTTAGGTACATATATTTTTAATAATTACTATGATTGAGAACGTGATTCTGAACTTGCTAATGTAGACAACATCGATGTAGTAATAATACTACCATTATAATGACTACCTAGTACTATTGCTTTTTAATTTAACAGTTTTTATATATTTTTTTTCAGGTTTAAATTATAATATTGAATTAAGCAATCTGTTTTATTAGTGGTCGAGAAATATGTTTATGGAAATTAAATTTAACACAGGACCCCACTCCGGAACAATCCCACGTTTCCCGAACTCTGGAAACACAAAAGCTATAAAATACATACTACGGCGTACCTATGAGCATCTCCGCCATCCATGACTCGCTCACAGGATCTGTGAGGTACCTAAATATAAAAAAAAACTAAACTTACCTATCAGAAACATATTCCACGTTTTCAGTATGAGTCGGACTGTTGTTGACGATACGGGTTTTCTTCTTCAGGTTGCTATGCTTCGGCGGGTTAGTCTTCAGTAAACTACAACAATAAAATTTAAATCTTTCAACGATTAACAAGTATATTAAAACAATCATTTATAATACAAATTAATTTAATAAACACTGAATTCTTCTTAAAAAAGTAATTACCGTTTCAGGGGGCTGCGTGCGGTCTCTTGGGGTATGATCGGTTCAATGGGAGTCTCAATAGCGTAAGTGTCTTCGCCTCCAGGCATCCACTCAGGTTGATGGTCAGATGGCGGTTCGGGTCTCAGCCTGGGTGAGACGATCATCGGCGGAGGAGATTCACTTCTCTGAAATAATCACAATCAAAGTTAGTAGGAGACAGAACAGACTTACTTTAACTTAACGAAACCAAAGTTCAACATAGATTATAAAACAGCGTACCCTTCTCCATAAATAATAGATCAAGGTCAAGATGAACATTTTCGTCGAATTAATAAATGAAAGTTCACCCATCATGCGCTGCACTGACCCGTGCGAGGGTAGAGCAACTTGT
>DWAV01000171.1:0-25573 GCA_018231305.1 Noctuana lactifera
AAAACCTCCATTAAAAACATTGTTTATAATCAATGTTGTAGACAATTGCTTTAGTTCAATGCTTATTAAGAAACAAAAATTAAAAACATTGTTTTAAAACATTGATTATTAAAAAAAAGCACAATTTTGACACAATTAAAACACTATTTAATTTTTAATAGTTTATTTTACAAAAATATGAAATTAAATATTTAACATGTTAAGTGAGTTATTTTTTTATTAAAAAAACAACTCCTTTCTTTTAATAAGAGTTGTTTTGTCCTAATTAGTTTTACAATTTACATAATTTATTTAGTAAAAAACTGTGATTTCTATTTATTTTTTATTTTATATTAATTAATAACACTTGTGGGGTGACAAAAAGAAAAGCGAGGTATGTTTTGTCATGCAAAAAATGGGCAGCAAATGATTTGTGATAAATGTCAGTTTAAATTTAAATCTTTTTATAGACAATGAAAATTAAATAATAATAACAATAAGTTATTTATTTTTCGTGTAGAAAAAAATATCAAACATTGAGCAAAAACATTGATTTAAGTGAATTAATTCCAGATTATGCTTTTGTTTGTAATTCAACTTGGCTTGCTATTTATAGTATTAAAAAAATTCAATGAATGAGAATTAATACAATAAAAAATTTAAATTTTAAACAATGTACTTTATTAATTGAATTTTATTGATATCGGATTTTTATTAACGGAATTATGCAAACTCGTTGATATAATATTCCACGAGTATAAGAATGTTTTTTAATTTTATAAAATAAAAAAATAAAATAGTTACTTAAATTTATTGTTTTTTTACAGAAAATAATGTCTTATAACAAAAAGTCTAGTTAAAATGCAACAATTTTCCAGTTTTCGGTATATAATAAAAATAGTTTTAGTAGAAAGAGAAGTGAGGATTTTTTATTATGTCAAAAAAACTGCACGGGATAGGTGCTAGCAATGGAATTGCAATTGCCAAAGTTTTTAAATTAGAAGAACCAAAATATGAAATTTCGAATAATACGGTTTCTGATTCGGCAAAAGAAATTAAAATACTAGAAGCAGCAATGCAAAAGGCAAACACAGATATTGAAAAACTACAAAAGATTGCCTTAGACAAATTAGGAGCGGAAAAAGCAGCAATTTTTGAAGCACATAAGGAAATTTTGCATGATCCAGCAATGATTGATGAAGCAAAAAATATCGTTAAGAGTAATAACAATAATGCAGCATATGCAATTCATACTGTTGCTCAAAAGTTTATTACAATGTTTGCAAGTATGGATGATCCATATTTTAAAGAGCGTGCAGCTGATGTTAAAGATGTAACTGATCGTTTAATTAAGTATATTTTAAATGTTCCGGTCTTAGATTTAGCAACTATTAGTGAAGAAGTTATTATTGTTGCTGAAGATTTAACACCTTCACAAACAGCGCAGTTAAATCCTAAATTTGTGAAAGGATTTAGTTGTGATATGGGGGGGCGTACTAGTCATGCTGCAATTATGGCCCGTAGTCTAGAAATTCCAGCTGTCTTAGGATTAAAAGATATTACAAAACAAGCAAACCATCATGAAATAATTATGATTAATGGAACAACAGGAGAAGTTATCTTAAATCCAACATCGGCGGAGATTAAAACTTGGACAACAGAAAAAGAAAAATTTTTACAATTGCAACAAGAACTATTGGCATTTAAAGATAAATCAACAGTTTCAAAAGATGGATATCAAAAATTTGTTTTAGAAGGAAATATTGGAGCACCAAAAGATGTTCAAGGTGTTTTGGATAATGGTGGGCAAGGAATTGGATTATTTAGAAGTGAGTTCTTATATATGGATAATGACCATTTCCCAACTGAAGATGAGCAATATGAAGCTTATAAAGGTGTTTTGGAAGGAATGCAAGGGCGCCCAGTGATTATTCGAACATTGGATATTGGTGGTGATAAAAAATTATCATATTTTAAATTTCCAGAAGAAATGAACCCATTTTTAGGATATCGTGCGATTCGCCTTTGTTTAGATAAAACAGATGTTTTTCGAACACAATTACGTGCTTTATTACGTGCTAGTGTGCATGGGAAAGTTGGTATTATGTTTCCAATGATTGCGACAGTTGATGAATTTAAAACTGCAAAAAAAATTACCTTAGAAGAAAAAGCAATTTTACTTAAAGAAGGACATAAAGTTGCAGACAATATTGAAATTGGAATGATGATGGAAATTCCAGCAGCAGCAATGTTAGCTGATCAGTTTGCAAAACACGTTGATTTCTTTTCAATTGGAACTAATGATTTAATTCAATATACAATGGCAGCTGATCGAATGAGCCAATTTGTGGCATATTTATACCAACCATATAATCCATCTGTTTTACGTTTAATTAAAACAATTATTGATGGTGCCCATAAAGAAGAAAAATGGGTTGGAATGTGTGGTGAAATGGCTGGAGAGGAACAAGCAATTCCGCTTTTAATGGGAATGAAATTAGATTACTTTTCAATGTCTGCCACAAGTATTTTAAATGCGCGTCGTATTATTAGCAAATTAGAAGTTTCGGCAATGGAACAATTAGTAACAGAAGCATTAGAATGCCAAACAGGTGATGAAGTTTTGGCTTTAGTTGAAAAAAGAACAAAAAATGCTTTAGAAGTCTAAAATTTTGATAAAATAACACTATATAGTGTTATTTTTTATTAAAATAGGTGGTTTAAATGATAAATCTAAATACATATGCAATAATTGACCTTCCATTACCAGTTTTAATTGCTTTTGTTTTTATTTTTACGGCATTATCAATTATTAGTGGATTTTGATATTGAAGACAATGGTATAAAACACGCCATAATGCTAAAAATGATAATTTTGCGGTTAAACAGAAGGTAACAATTCGGGTTGCTTTTCAAAAAAATAAGTATTTAATTTTATTTTTATTATGTTTCTTTTGCTTAATTGGTTCTATTTTGGTTTTAGTTAAACAATTAGTTGGTTTCCAATTGTTTTAAAAATAGCACATAAATTTAATAATTTTATAGTATACTAAAGATAGATGACAAAGTTGTCTGCTTAATGAAAAAAGGAAAAAAAAGATGAGATTATTTAGTAAAAAACCAAAAGAACTTGAAATAATTGCCCCTGTAGATGGTGAAGTTATTGCTTTAGATAAAGTTGAAGATGAAGTATTTTCACAAAAAATGTTAGGTGAGGGTTTAGCAATTAAACCAAGTGCTGGTAATTTTATTGCTCCAATTGCTGGGAAATTAATTACCGTTTTTCCGACAGGTCATGCTTATGGAATCAGAAGTAATAATGGTGTTGAAATGTTATTACACATCGGAATGGATACAGTTTCATTAAATGGAAAAGGATTCGATATTCAAGTAAAACAAGATGATAATGTTAAACAAGGGGATTTATTATGTAATGTTGATTTAGCAGTTTTAAAAGTTGAAAATGTACCAAGTTTAGATACGCCAATTGTTTTTACACCAGAAACAATGAGCGGTAAGACAATTAATATTGTTAAAACAGGCAATGTTAAACAAGGAGAAATTATTGCTGTTATTAAATAGGAAATAATTTTAACTAATAAGTGATTTATAAAATGGAAATCACTTTTATTTTTGTTTATAAAGTATATTCTAGAGTGTTTTTGCTATAATTGTTAAGAAAGGAAGAAGGTCAAATGGTAAAAATAGTTTTAATTGCGATTGTTTTTTTCTTATATTATTACTGAGTCTTTTCTTCAACAGGGGCAATTTTAGCCGAATTTTTAAAAATTCGAACTAAAAATATTTATTTTGGGATGATTATGGGTTTTTTCTTTTATTTTGCTGTTATTTCTTTTTTGCTAATTCCATTAGAATTTATTCCTAATTTACGTTATATTATTTTAGTTTATTCATTATTATCAATTAATATTTTATATTCAT
Source organism: Noctuana lactifera (assembly GCA_018231305.1). Classification (NCBI taxonomy): domain Eukaryota; kingdom Metazoa; phylum Arthropoda; class Insecta; order Lepidoptera; family Hesperiidae; genus Noctuana; species Noctuana lactifera. The sequence continues at coordinate 3,922 of DWAV01000171.1, forward strand.
TATTTTTGTTATTATTTATTCGTTATTGATTTAATATTAATTTATGAGATTGAAATCACGCCATTTTTTTTGTTGCATTTGGTGTTTTTATGGCATTATATTATGCTAAAAATTATTTTATTGCTCCTTCAGGTTCAAACATTACTAATAGTTATATTTTAAGTTTTTATTTTTTTGCTTCAGTTGATAATAATATTATTTTTAAATTAAATCCAAATGTTACGATTGCTAATGTTCAAGCTTTAGCAACATTATCTTGGTTTACAAATGTTTCAGTTTGATTTGTAATGACTGGAATTGATCCAAGTGATATTATTTGAAATTTATTAAATATTTTAGATGCAATGCTATTTGCTTCAATTTTTGTAACATTATTGAGTAATTTTGCTAATAAAAAAAGTAATCGTTTTTTAATTGGCACTTTATCACTCCTTGTTTTATCTGCTTCAAAATTATTAATTTATTATTTTGGATATGATTCATGGCATCAACAGAATATGTTAACTGGTTTATTTTTTGTCACTTTTATTTTAATGACAATTTACACAAATGAAGAATACCGCAGTCGTAATATGCCTTGAATTATTGGTATTATTTTTGCAAGTTATATTACCTTTGAATGAGATGCATCGTATATTATGTTATTTATTATTTATGTTTCAACATGAATTAGTATGTTAAAATATAAAACTAATTTCTTAAAAGATATGGTTAAGTTTACTTTATTTTCAACATTATGTTTTATCTTTTACAACGCACAAATAAAAAATATTTTATTAATTTTTATTTTTTTAGGATTATTTTTGTTAATGATAATTTTATCATTTTTGTTATATCGCAATTATTCACGAGTACATGATATTGAAATAATGATGTACCTAGGGCAAAAAAAATTATTATTTGTTGTACCAATTATTTTTACTCTAATTTCAGTAGTCATTGTTTTAGCAATGGGGGAAAATAACTTAAATTTTTGAACATTAGAAACAATTGCATCAGCCTTATATGTGCAGTTAGAATTAGGGCGTTGAGAACCATGAACAAATATTGTCTTCTTAATTATTTCTTTTGTCTTTTTAGGTTTAGCTTTAATTTGATTATTCCTTTTTGAACGAATTCCGAATTTTGTTGCAAAAACTCCAATTAATATGCTATCAATTTTAACAGTAACTTTCTTTAATCCGTTAGTTGGGCGTTTTTTAATTTTAATTTTTAATGAACAGGCTTTGTTAAACAATGCTACGGTTTTTATTGTTGCGTTATTAGTTGCCTTAAATATTAGTGTTTATGCATTGAAAATTAAACCGTTTAAAAAATGGCATTTTAAAAAACCACCAATTCCCCCGCATCATAAAAAGAACCTAAAAATAATAAAATAAAGGAGGATATTATGACTTTTGAACAAGCAAAAAAACGTAGTTTAGTATTAAAAGAACAGTTAGAACAATGAAATTATGAATATTATGTGAATGATAACCCTAGTGTCAGTGATAAAGAATATGATCGAGCAATGCAAGAATTAATTGCAATTGAACAACGATATAGTGAATTAATTACAATTGATTCTCCAACGCAACGTGTTTCTGGTCAAGTTAGCGAAAAGTTTAATAAATATGTTCATACAAGTCCAATGTTAAGTTTGGGAAACGCATTTAATTATGATGATTTAATTCATTTTGATAAACAAATTAAAGAATTGACTGGTTTGCCAGAGGTTGAATATACTTGTGAATTAAAAATTGATGGATTATCAATTTCATTAGTTTATGATAATCATCTTTTAGTGATGGGGGCAACTCGTGGAGATGGTCTTACTGGTGAAAATGTTACTATTAATATTAAACAAATTAAATCAATTCCGCTTCGAATTGACCAACCAACTTTAACTGTTCGGGGTGAAGTTTATTTATCAGTTGAAGAATTTAAGAAGATAAATGAGGAACGTGCGAAAAATGGCGAATCTGAATTTGCTAATTCTCGAAATGCAGCAGCAGGAACTTTACGGCAATTAGATTCAACAATTGTTGCAAAACGAAAGTTAAATGCATTTTTATATTATTATGTTAATGCTTTGCAGGATGGAATTCAATCACAGTATGAAGCGTTACAAAGATTAGAACAATTAAAATTTAAAACAAATCCTGAGTATCGTTATTGTTCAAATATTGCGGCAGTGTGAGCATATATTCAAGAGTATGAACCAAAACGTCATCAATTAGGTTATGAAATTGATGGAATTGTGATTAAAGTTAATAACTTAAATTTATATAATCGCATAGGTTATACTGCTAAAAATCCAAAATGAGCAATAGCTTATAAATTTCCAGCAGAAGTTGTGGTTACAAAATTGCTTAATATTTTTCCTTCTGTTGGAAGAACAGGACGGATTACTTATAATGCTGTTCTTGAGTCAGTTCGTATTGCAGGAACAATTGTACGAGCAGCAACATTACATAATGCTGATTTTATTACTGAGCGTGATATTCGGATTGGTGATAATGTTCAAGTTAAAAAAGCGGGGGATATTATTCCGGAAGTGATTAATTATGTTGTAGCTTGTCGCCAAAAAAATGCTCAAAAATGACATGAGGCAACGCATTGTCTAGAATGTAATTCTTTATTAGAACGTGTTGAAGGTGAGGTTGACCAGTATTGTATTAATTCTGTTTGTCCTAAAAAAATTACTCGGGGGTTAGAACATTATTGTTCACGAAATGCGATGAATATTGAAGGAATTAGTGAAAAAATTATTGAACGATTATTTAAATTAGGATATTTAAAAAGTTTTAGTGATTTATATCAATTAGAGCAATACAGAGCGGAAATTATTGAATTAGAAAATTTTGGTGAAAAATCATTTGAAAATATGATTGCTTCAATTAATAATTCAAAAAATAATTCCTTAGAGCGATTATTGTTTGCATTAGGAATTCGACATGTTGGTCAAAAAACAGCAAAATTATTAGCACTACAATTTAAAACAATTGCTAATTTAGCCGCCATGAATATTGAACAATTATCAATTATTAATGATATTGGTCCAATTGTAGCAGCTAGTGTTGTTGATTATTTTGCAATTCCAGCTAATCAACAAGAACTTGCCTTACTACGCCAAAAAGGGGTTAAAATGGAGTATTATGCTACTAATCAGCATTTAGCACAGAAGTTTGAAAATTATCGGTTTGTGATTACCGGAGTTTTATCAAAACCACGAGAATATTTTAAAGAGTTAATTGAAAGTTATGGCGGGCAAATTTCTGAAAGTGTTAGTGCAAAAACCACTTATTTACTGGCAGGGACTGATGCTGGTAATAAATTAGTAAAAGCACAAAAATTAAATGTTAAAATTATTAATGAAGAAGAATTTCAACAATTATTAAATAAGGAGGGATAAGATGGCACGAATTACAAAAGAAGTGTTACAAATGTTAGCACATGATATTATGCTAGATTTACAAGATGAGGAACTAACTAATTTAAGTCAAGAATTTGATGTTATTTTAAAACAAATGGATTTAGTACAAAAAATTGATACAACTAATGTTCATTCAATGCATTTTCCATTTGATTTAACAGTTGACTATTTGCGTGAGGATAATGAGATTGATGTTGCTCCGCAAGCTGAAATTTTAGCGGCAGCACCAAAAAAAAAAGATGATTATATTGTAATTAATAAGGTGGTTAAATAGAATGGCAGCTTATTCAATCAAAGAATTACATCACCTTTTAGTTGCTAAAAAAATTACTCCATCGCAAATAGTTAAGGATGCTTTTACTAATTTAGACAAATATCAGGTTTTAAATGCAACAGTGACAGAATTAAAAACAGAAGCCACAGCTTTGGCAGCTAAATTAGACCACCTTGTTGTTCCTAAAAATAATTATTTATTTGCCTTACCATATTTTGCAAAAGATAATTTTGCAACAAAAGGAATTAAGACAACGGCGAGTTCAAAAATTTTAGAAAATTTTATTCCAAATTATGAATCAACAGTAACTAATATTTTGAAAGAAAACAATAGTATTTTATTAGGAAAAGCAGCTTTGGATGAGTTAGGAATGGGTGGGCATGGTTTATATGCCTTAACAGGAGATGTTTTAAACCCTTGAGATTTAAGCCGGATTACTGGTGGCTCATCATCTGGCTCAGCAGCTTTAGTTGCAGCTGGTGTTGTTCCATTTGCATTAGGAACAGATACAGGTGATTCAGTACGAAAACCAGCAGGTTATTGTGGTGTTGTTGGTTTTAAACCTACTTATGGTTTAATTTCACGGTATGGTGCTTTTCCTTATGCGCCATCATTAGATACAGTTGGATATTTTACTCGAACTGTTGAAGATAGTGCAATTGTTTTTGATTATTTAGCAAAAGAAGATCACAAGGATGCAACCTCATTAAAGAGTAAGGAACAAGGCTATTTTAAAAATTTATCATCAGAAAAAATCAAAGAACAAAAATTTGCTTATTTAAAAAATGCGCATGCGATTCTTCCAGATAAAATTAGAATTCATTTTGATTATTTATATGATGAATTAACAGCCCGCGGAATTAGTGTTACAGCAATTGATTTTCCAGAAGATTTACTAAAAGCATTAATGCCAGTTTATATGGTGCTTTCTTTTGCCGAAGCAGTAAGTAGTCATTCAATGTTGGATGGAATTAATTATGGAACACGAGTTGTTGGGAACACTTATCAAGAAGTAATGATGAATTCACGAACTAATGGTTTTGGTCATGTTGTTAAACGTCGTTATGTTATTGGTTCGTACACTTTAACAAAAAATAACCAAACATTATTATTTTTAAAAGCAAAACGAGTACGACGTTTAATTGTCAATGCTTTAACTACTGTTTTTGCAAAATATGACTTTTTATTATTACCAGCTGCATCAACGATTGCTCCAAAAATTACTACTATTAAAGATCAAATTTTAACAGAGGCAGAACTAGAAAATTATGTTGATGATTTATTAGTATTAGGTAATTTAATGGGTAATCCATCATTAACTGTTCCACTTGCTTTCGTTGATAAAATGCCAATTGGAATAAATGTTAATGCTGCTCCTTTTGCTGACCAAAAGGTCTTTAATGCTAGTTTATTAATTGAAGAGATTGTTGGAATTAAAAATAAAGTGGCACCAGAAAGGGGGAACAATCATAATTAATTTTGAAGTAGTAATTGGAATTGAAAATCATGTTGAATTAAAAACAAAGACAAAAATGTTTTCTTCTGGCGCAGTGAGTTATGGGGCTAAACCAAATAGTATGGTTAATCCAATGGATGTTGGGTATCCAGGAGTAATGCCAACAGTTAATAAAAAGGGAGTTGAGTTAGCGTTAATTGCTTGCCAAGCACTTAATTTGACAATTGATTCAGTCATTCAATTTGATCGTAAAAATTATTATTACCCTGATTTAGCAAAAGGTTTTCAAATTACGCAGCAATATTATCCAATTGGTCAAAATGGATATTTAACGATTATTGATGAGAATAATAAACCTTTTAAAGTAGAAATTGAACGTCTGCATATTGAAGAAGATACTGCTAAACAGTTGCATGAAGAAGACCAAACGTTATTAGATTATAATCGTGCTGGAATTGGTTTAATTGAAATTGTAACTCGCCCTGTATTACGGTCAGCGTTTCAAGTTCGTCAATATTTAGAAGCTTTACGTGAAATTTTAGTTTATACCAAACTTAATGATGCTAAAATGAATGAGGGTTCATTACGATGCGATGTTAACATTTCGTTACGTCCAATTGGTATAAATGTTAATGCTGCTCCTTTTGCTGACCAAAAGGTCTTTAATGCTAGTTTATTAATTGAAGAGATTGTTGGAATTAAAAATAAAGTGGCACCAGAAAGGGGGAACAATCATAATTAATTTTGAAGTAGTAATTGGAATTGAAAATCATGTTGAATTAAAAACAAAGACAAAAATGTTTTCTTCTGGCGCAGTGAGTTATGGGGCTAAACCAAATAGTATGGTTAATCCAATGGATGTTGGGTATCCAGGAGTAATGCCAACAGTTAATAAAAAGGGAGTTGAGTTAGCGTTAATTGCTTGCCAAGCACTTAATTTGACAATTGATTCAGTCATTCAATTTGATCGTAAAAATTATTATTACCCTGATTTAGCAAAAGGTTTTCAAATTACGCAGCAATATTATCCAATTGGTCAAAATGGATATTTAACGATTATTGATGAGAATAATAAACCTTTTAAAGTAGAAATTGAACGTCTGCATATTGAAGAAGATACTGCTAAACAGTTGCATGAAGAAGACCAAACGTTATTAGATTATAATCGTGCTGGAATTGGTTTAATTGAAATTGTAACTCGCCCTGTATTACGGTCAGCGTTTCAAGTTCGTCAATATTTAGAAGCTTTACGTGAAATTTTAGTTTATACCAAACTTAATGATGCTAAAATGAATGAGGGTTCATTACGATGCGATGTTAACATTTCGTTACGTCCAATTGGTGTGAAAACATTTGGTGATAAGGTTGAATTAAAAAATCTTAATTCAATTGCAAATGTTGAAAAGGCAATTGAATATGAAATTACAAGACAAAGTGAACTTTTATTAATGGGAAAAAGAATTGAACAAGAAACACGCCGATTTGATGAAAAAACAAAAACAACGGTTTTAATGCGTCATAAAACTGATGCTATTGATTATAAATATTTTTCTGAACCAAATATTTTTCCAATTAAATTAGATCCAAATTGAATGACAAAAGTTCTTAAAAATATGCCAGAATTACCAGCTGTCAAACGTAAACGTTATTTATCAAAATTAAATTTAAAACCAGCTGATATTGAAATTATTTTACAAGATTATGCCTTAATGAATTTTTTTGAAGCAGCAATTAAGTTATCACCACATTATGAACTGATTGCTCATTATTTAATTGGTGATATTAGTGCTTATTTAAATCAAAAAGGATTAACAATAAGTGAAACAGCATTAACACCACAAAATTTAGTTGAAATGATTATGTTAATTAATCAAAATATAATTTCAAATAAACAAGCCAAAACAGTGTTACAACGAATTTTAAATGAAGATTGTGCTCCAACGAAAATTGTTGCTGAATTAGGATTAAAACAAATTAGTGACCCAGTTGAAATTAAAACAATTATTGAGCCAGTTTTTAATGCTAATATAGCAATGCTAGAACAATATGAGCAACGACCAGAACGAGTAATTAAGTTTTTTATGGGTGAATTAATGAAATTAACAAAAGGACAAGTTGCCCCAGAAATTGGCCAACAAGTAGTTATTGAATTAATTACAGCGAAACAAGGGAAATAAAAAAGATGGTTACTTACCATCTTTTTCATATTCTTGATCAATTTTTTGTAATTTAATTGTTAAATCATTAATTGCACTAATTTTAGCAATAAATAATAATTCATCATCTAATTTAATTGTTTCAACATCTCCGGGTAAAATAACACGGCCTTTACGTTTAACATAAACAATATTATAATCTTTATTATTAATAAAACGTAATTCTGATAATGTTTGTCCTTCAATATTTGGATCAGTCACCTGAATAATTAATGATGCATAATTTTCATCAACAGTTTGCATTTCAATGTCAATATCAAACATTGCTTTAGTCGCAGTAATACTTCCGGCCATTGTATCGGGTTGGATAATATTATTAATTCCTAATGCTTTTAGAATTCGTGCATGACGGATATCTTTTACTTTCGCAATAATATTAGTAATTCCAAGGTCTTGTAATCCAATAATTGTTAAAATACTAGCTTCAATATTACTTGCGATTGTGATAATGACAGTATCATACTCGTCTAGTCCTTGCTCAATTAGATTTGTTTTAACTGTTGTGTCTAATGCTATGCCATCAACTTGTTCATAAATAGCAATCATATTATTAACCTTAGTTTGGTCAATATCAAAGACCATAATGTGTTGTTTTCGCGCAATTAGTGTTTCAATTATTGAACGTCCAAAATTATTTAGTCCAATAATTGCAAAACTTTTTCTTCTTGCCATTCCTTTCCCCCCTTATTGCACTTTTAATTATACTATTATTATTATTATTAGCAATAATTACTAACTTGTAGTATATAATAATATTAATGAAAGAGGGACACAAATGGTTTTTTTTCAATTATATTTCAAAAATATTTTTAAAAGAAAAAATGATAATAAACGACAACGTAATAATGACCCAACTGCACCATTAACACGGCGTCGTCATTGGTTATCCTTCTCAAAAATATCGGGAAGATTATTTTTAGTTTATATTTTAATTGTTCTTTTAGGCGGACTACTGTTATCAATTCCAGGTTTTGTTCATGGCGGAGAACGGATGATTTTTGATGGAAAAGGTAAAATTTTAAACCCTTCAGTTACTTTTGCGTGAAATTATTTAATTGGTTTATTTACTGCTGCTAGTGCTTTTTCTGATACTGGAATTACAATTAGTAATCCTGCAGCGGATTATACTTTTTGGGGACAATTGGTAATTTTAATTTTAATTCAAACAGGTGGTTTTGGAATTGCTACTTTTAAAATTATGATTTTTGTATGATTAGGGCGTCGAATTTCAATTAAGGATAAAATGCTAGTGCAGGGTGAACGAGGAAGTAGTAACTTTGGGCATACAATGGATTTAATTAAAAATAGTTTTATTTTTTTAATTATTTTGGAATGTTTTGGGGCAATTTTATTATTTTGTAATTTTTATTTTTCACCGTTATCAGTAGAAGGAAAATTCATGATTGATAATGTTACTTATCATAATTTTTGACGAAGTTTATGAAGCGGTATTTTCCACTCAATTTCATCAATTAATAATTAGTATTATAAGGCATTAATGATGAATTACCAATAATATCAAACCCAGCATTATTAATTGATGAAATTGAGTGGAAAATACCGCTTCATAAACTTCGTCAAAAATTATGATAAGTAACATTATCAATCATGAATTTTCCTTCTACTGATAACGGTGAAAAATAAAAATTACAAAATAATAAAATTGCCCCAAAACATTCCAAAATAATTAAAAAAATAAAACTATTTTTAATTAAATCCATTGTATGCCCAAAGTTACTACTTCCTCGTTCACCCTGCACTAGCATTTTATCCTTAATTGAAATTCGACGCCCTAATCATACAAAAATCATAATTTTAAAAGTAGCAATTCCAAAACCACCTGTTTGAATTAAAATTAAAATTACCAATTGTCCCCAAAAAGTATAATCCGCTGCAGGATTACTAATTGTAATTCCAGTATCAGAAAAAGCACTAGCAGCAGTAAATAAACCAATTAAATAATTTCACGCAAAAGTAACTGAAGGGTTTAAAATTTTACCTTTTCCATCAAAAATCATCCGTTCTCCGCCATGAACAAAACCTGGAATTGATAACAGTAGTCCGCCTAAAAGAACAATTAAAATATAAACTAAAAATAATCTTCCCGATATTTTTGAGAAGGATAACCAATGACGACGCCGTGTTAATGGTGCAGTTGGGTCATTATTACGTTGTCGTTTATTATCATTTTTTCTTTTAAAAATATTTTTGAAATATAATTGAAAAAAAACCATTTGTGTCCCTCTTTCATTAATATTATTATATACTACAAGTTAGTAATTATTGCTAATAATAATAATAATAGTATAATTAAAAGTGCAATAAGGGGGGAAAGGAATGGCAAGAAGAAAAAGTTTTGCAATTATTGGACTAAATAATTTTGGACGTTCAATAATTGAAACACTAATTGCGCGAAAACAACACATTATGGTCTTTGATATTGACCAAACTAAGGTTAATAATATGATTGCTATTTATGAACAAGTTGATGGCATAGCATTAGACACAACAGTTAAAACAAATCTAATTGAGCAAGGACTAGACGAGTATGATACTGTCATTATCACAATCGCAAGTAATATTGAAGCTAGTATTTTAACAATTATTGGATTACAAGACCTTGGAATTACTAATATTATTGCGAAAGTAAAAGATATCCGTCATGCACGAATTCTAAAAGCATTAGGAATTAATAATATTATCCAACCCGATACAATGGCCGGAAGTATTACTGCGACTAAAGCAATGTTTGATATTGACATTGAAATGCAAACTGTTGATGAAAATTATGCATCATTAATTATTCAGGTGACTGATCCAAATATTGAAGGACAAACATTATCAGAATTACGTTTTATTAATAATAAAGATTATAATATTGTTTATGTTAAACGTAAAGGCCGTGTTATTTTACCCGGAGATGTTGAAACAATTAAATTAGATGATGAATTATTATTTATTGCTAAAATTAGTGCAATTAATGATTTAACAATTAAATTACAAAAAATTGATCAAGAATATGAAAAAGATGGTAAGTAACCATCTTTTTTATTTCCCTTGTTTCGCTGTAATTAATTCAATAACTACTTGTTGGCCAATTTCTGGGGCAACTTGTCCTTTTGTTAATTTCATTAATTCACCCATAAAAAACTTAATTACTCGTTCTGGTCGTTGCTCATATTGTTCTAGCATTGCTATATTAGCATTAAAAACTGGCTCAATAATTGTTTTAATTTCAACTGGGTCACTAATTTGTTTTAATCCTAATTCAGCAACAATTTTCGTTGGAGCACAATCTTCATTTAAAATTCGTTGTAACACTGTTTTGGCTTGTTTATTTGAAATTATATTTTGATTAATTAACATAATCATTTCAACTAAATTTTGTGGTGTTAATGCTGTTTCACTTATTGTTAATCCTTTTTGATTTAAATAAGCACTAATATCACCAATTAAATAATGAGCAATCAGTTCATAATGTGGTGATAACTTAATTGCTGCTTCAAAAAAATTCATTAAGGCATAATCTTGTAAAATAATTTCAATATCAGCTGGTTTTAAATTTAATTTTGATAAATAACGTTTACGTTTGACAGCTGGTAATTCTGGCATATTTTTAAGAACTTTTGTCATTCAATTTGGATCTAATTTAATTGGAAAAATATTTGGTTCAGAAAAATATTTATAATCAATAGCATCAGTTTTATGACGCATTAAAACCGTTGTTTTTGTTTTTTCATCAAATCGGCGTGTTTCTTGTTCAATTCTTTTTCCCATTAATAAAAGTTCACTTTGTCTTGTAATTTCATATTCAATTGCCTTTTCAACATTTGCAATTGAATTAAGATTTTTTAATTCAACCTTATCACCAAATGTTTTCACACCAATTGGACGTAACGAAATGTTAACATCGCATCGTAATGAACCCTCATTCATTTTAGCATCATTAAGTTTGGTATAAACTAAAATTTCACGTAAAGCTTCTAAATATTGACGAACTTGAAACGCTGACCGTAATACAGGGCGAGTTACAATTTCAATTAAACCAATTCCAGCACGATTATAATCTAATAACGTTTGGTCTTCTTCATGCAACTGTTTAGCAGTATCTTCTTCAATATGCAGACGTTCAATTTCTACTTTAAAAGGTTTATTATTCTCATCAATAATCGTTAAATATCCATTTTGACCAATTGGATAATATTGCTGCGTAATTTGAAAACCTTTTGCTAAATCAGGGTAATAATAATTTTTACGATCAAATTGAATGACTGAATCAATTGTCAAATTAAGTGCTTGGCAAGCAATTAACGCTAACTCAACTCCCTTTTTATTAACTGTTGGCATTACTCCTGGATACCCAACATCCATTGGATTAACCATACTATTTGGTTTAGCCCCATAACTCACTGCGCCAGAAGAAAACATTTTTGTCTTTGTTTTTAATTCAACATGATTTTCAATTCCAATTACTACTTCAAAATTAATTATGATTGTTCCCCCTTTCTGGTGCCACTTTATTTTTAATTCCAACAATCTCTTCAATTAATAAACTAGCATTAAAGACCTTTTGGTCAGCAAAAGGAGCAGCATTAACATTTATACCAATTGGACGTAACGAAATGTTAACATCGCATCGTAATGAACCCTCATTCATTTTAGCATCATTAAGTTTGGTATAAACTAAAATTTCACGTAAAGCTTCTAAATATTGACGAACTTGAAACGCTGACCGTAATACAGGGCGAGTTACAATTTCAATTAAACCAATTCCAGCACGATTATAATCTAATAACGTTTGGTCTTCTTCATGCAACTGTTTAGCAGTATCTTCTTCAATATGCAGACGTTCAATTTCTACTTTAAAAGGTTTATTATTCTCATCAATAATCGTTAAATATCCATTTTGACCAATTGGATAATATTGCTGCGTAATTTGAAAACCTTTTGCTAAATCAGGGTAATAATAATTTTTACGATCAAATTGAATGACTGAATCAATTGTCAAATTAAGTGCTTGGCAAGCAATTAACGCTAACTCAACTCCCTTTTTATTAACTGTTGGCATTACTCCTGGATACCCAACATCCATTGGATTAACCATACTATTTGGTTTAGCCCCATAACTCACTGCGCCAGAAGAAAACATTTTTGTCTTTGTTTTTAATTCAACATGATTTTCAATTCCAATTACTACTTCAAAATTAATTATGATTGTTCCCCCTTTCTGGTGCCACTTTATTTTTAATTCCAACAATCTCTTCAATTAATAAACTAGCATTAAAGACCTTTTGGTCAGCAAAAGGAGCAGCATTAACATTTATTCCAATTGGCATTTTATCAACGAAAGCAAGTGGAACAGTTAATGATGGATTACCCATTAAATTACCTAATACTAATAAATCATCAACATAATTTTCTAGTTCTGCCTCTGTTAAAATTTGATCTTTAATAGTAGTAATTTTTGGAGCAATCGTTGATGCAGCTGGTAATAATAAAAAGTCATATTTTGCAAAAACAGTAGTTAAAGCATTGACAATTAAACGTCGTACTCGTTTTGCTTTTAAAAATAATAATGTTTGGTTATTTTTTGTTAAAGTGTACGAACCAATAACATAACGACGTTTAACAACATGACCAAAACCATTAGTTCGTGAATTCATCATTACTTCTTGATAAGTGTTCCCAACAACTCGTGTTCCATAATTAATTCCATCCAACATTGAATGACTACTTACTGCTTCGGCAAAAGAAAGCACCATATAAACTGGCATTAATGCTTTTAGTAAATCTTCTGGAAAATCAATTGCTGTAACACTAATTCCGCGGGCTGTTAATTCATCATATAAATAATCAAAATGAATTCTAATTTTATCTGGAAGAATCGCATGCGCATTTTTTAAATAAGCAAATTTTTGTTCTTTGATTTTTTCTGATGATAAATTTTTAAAATAGCCTTGTTCCTTACTCTTTAATGAGGTTGCATCCTTGTGATCTTCTTTTGCTAAATAATCAAAAACAATTGCACTATCTTCAACAGTTCGAGTAAAATATCCAACTGTATCTAATGATGGCGCATAAGGAAAAGCACCATACCGTGAAATTAAACCATAAGTAGGTTTAAAACCAACAACACCACAATAACCTGCTGGTTTTCGTACTGAATCACCTGTATCTGTTCCTAATGCAAATGGAACAACACCAGCTGCAACTAAAGCTGCTGAGCCAGATGATGAGCCACCAGTAATCCGGCTTAAATCTCAAGGGTTTAAAACATCTCCTGTTAAGGCATATAAACCATGCCCACCCATTCCTAACTCATCCAAAGCTGCTTTTCCTAATAAAATACTATTGTTTTCTTTCAAAATATTAGTTACTGTTGATTCATAATTTGGAATAAAATTTTCTAAAATTTTTGAACTCGCCGTTGTCTTAATTCCTTTTGTTGCAAAATTATCTTTTGCAAAATATGGTAAGGCAAATAAATAATTATTTTTAGGAACAACAAGGTGGTCTAATTTAGCTGCCAAAGCTGTGGCTTCTGTTTTTAATTCTGTCACTGTTGCATTTAAAACCTGATATTTGTCTAAATTAGTAAAAGCATCCTTAACTATTTGCGATGGAGTAATTTTTTTAGCAACTAAAAGGTGATGTAATTCTTTGATTGAATAAGCTGCCATTCTATTTAACCACCTTATTAATTACAATATAATCATCTTTTTTTTTTGGTGCTGCCGCTAAAATTTCAGCTTGCGGAGCAACATCAATCTCATTATCCTCACGCAAATAGTCAACTGTTAAATCAAATGGAAAATGCATTGAATGAACATTAGTTGTATCAATTTTTTGTACTAAATCCATTTGTTTTAAAATAACATCAAATTCTTGACTTAAATTAGTTAGTTCCTCATCTTGTAAATCTAGCATAATATCATGTGCTAACATTTGTAACACTTCTTTTGTAATTCGTGCCATCTTATCCCTCCTTATTTAATAATTGTTGAAATTCTTCTTCATTAATAATTTTAACATTTAATTTTTGTGCTTTTACTAATTTATTACCAGCATCAGTCCCTGCCAGTAAATAAGTGGTTTTTGCACTAACACTTTCAGAAATTTGCCCGCCATAACTTTCAATTAACTCTTTAAAATATTCTCGTGGTTTTGATAAAACTCCGGTAATCACAAACCGATAATTTTCAAACTTCTGTGCTAAATGCTGATTAGTAGCATAATACTCCATTTTAACCCCTTTTTGGCGTAGTAAGGCAAGTTCTTGTTGATTAGCTGGAATTGCAAAATAATCAACAACACTAGCTGCTACAATTGGACCAATATCATTAATAATTGATAATTGTTCAATATTCATGGCGGCTAAATTAGCAATTGTTTTAAATTGTAGTGCTAATAATTTTGCTGTTTTTTGACCAACATGTCGAATTCCTAATGCAAACAATAATCGCTCTAAGGAATTATTTTTTGAATTATTAATTGAAGCAATCATATTTTCAAATGATTTTTCACCAAAATTTTCTAATTCAATAATTTCCGCTCTGTATTGCTCTAATTGATATAAATCACTAAAACTTTTTAAATATCCTAATTTAAATAATCGTTCAATAATTTTTTCACTAATTCCTTCAATATTCATCGCATTTCGTGAACAATAATGTTCTAACCCCCGAGTAATTTTTTTAGGACAAACAGAATTAATACAATACTGGTCAACCTCACCTTCAACACGTTCTAATAAAGAATTACATTCTAGACAATGCGTTGCCTCATGTCATTTTTGAGCATTTTTTTGGCGACAAGCTACAACATAATTAATCACTTCCGGAATAATATCCCCCGCTTTTTTAACTTGAACATTATCACCAATCCGAATATCACGCTCAGTAATAAAATCAGCATTATGTAATGTTGCTGCTCGTACAATTGTTCCTGCAATACGAACTGACTCAAGAACAGCATTATAAGTAATCCGTCCTGTTCTTCCAACAGAAGGAAAAATATTAAGCAATTTTGTAACCACAACTTCTGCTGGAAATTTATAAGCTATTGCTCATTTTGGATTTTTAGCAGTATAACCTATGCGATTATATAAATTTAAGTTATTAACTTTAATCACAATTCCATCAATTTCATAACCTAATTGATGACGTTTTGGTTCATACTCTTGAATATATGCTCACACTGCCGCAATATTTGAACAATAACGATACTCAGGATTTGTTTTAAATTTTAATTGTTCTAATCTTTGTAACGCTTCATACTGTGATTGAATTCCATCCTGCAAAGCATTAACATAATAATATAAAAATGCATTTAACTTTCGTTTTGCAACAATTGTTGAATCTAATTGCCGTAAAGTTCCTGCTGCTGCATTTCGAGAATTAGCAAATTCAGATTCGCCATTTTTCGCACGTTCCTCATTTATCTTCTTAAATTCTTCAACTGATAAATAAACTTCACCCCGAACAGTTAAAGTTGGTTGGTCAATTCGAAGCGGAATTGATTTAATTTGTTTAATATTAATAGTAACATTTTCACCAGTAAGACCATCTCCACGAGTTGCCCCCATCACTAAAAGATGATTATCATAAACTAATGAAATTGATAATCCATCAATTTTTAATTCACAAGTATATTCAACCTCTGGCAAACCAGTCAATTCTTTAATTTGTTTATCAAAATGAATTAAATCATCATAATTAAATGCGTTTCCCAAACTTAACATTGGACTTGTATGAACATATTTATTAAACTTTTCGCTAACTTGACCAGAAACACGTTGCGTTGGAGAATCAATTGTAATTAATTCACTATATCGTTGTTCAATTGCAATTAATTCTTGCATTGCTCGATCATATTCTTTATCACTGACACTAGGGTTATCATTCACATAATATTCATAATTTCATTGTTCTAACTGTTCTTTTAATACTAAACTACGTTTTTTTGCTTGTTCAAAAGTCATAATATCCTCCTTTATTTTATTATTTTTAGGTTCTTTTTATGATGCGGGGGAATTGGTGGTTTTTTAAAATGCCATTTTTTAAACGGTTTAATTTTCAATGCATAAACACTAATATTTAAGGCAACTAATAACGCAACAATAAAAACCGTAGCATTGTTTAACAAAGCCTGTTCATTAAAAATTAAAATTAAAAAACGCCCAACTAACGGATTAAAGAAAGTTACTGTTAAAATTGATAGCATATTAATTGGAGTTTTTGCAACAAAATTCGGAATTCGTTCAAAAAGGAATAATCAAATTAAAGCTAAACCTAAAAAGACAAAAGAAATAATTAAGAAGACAATATTTGTTCATGGTTCTCAACGCCCTAATTCTAACTGCACATATAAGGCTGATGCAATTGTTTCTAATGTTCAAAAATTTAAGTTATTTTCCCCCATTGCTAAAACAATGACTACTGAAATTAGAGTAAAAATAATTGGTACAACAAATAATAATTTTTTTTGCCCTAGGTACATCATTATTTCAATATCATGTACTCGTGAATAATTGCGATATAACAAAAATGATAAAATTATCATTAACAAAAATAATCCTAAAAAAATAAAAATTAATAAAATATTTTTTATTTGTGCGTTGTAAAAGATAAAACATAATGTTGAAAATAAAGTAAACTTAACCATATCTTTTAAGAAATTAGTTTTATATTTTAACATACTAATTCATGTTGAAACATAAATAATAAATAACATAATATACGATGCATCTCATTCAAAGGTAATATAACTTGCAAAAATAATACCAATAATTCAAGGCATATTACGACTGCGGTATTCTTCATTTGTGTAAATTGTCATTAAAATAAAAGTGACAAAAAATAAACCAGTTAACATATTCTGTTGATGCCATGAATCATATCCAAAATAATAAATTAATAATTTTGAAGCAGATAAAACAAGGAGTGATAAAGTGCCAATTAAAAAACGATTACTTTTTTTATTAGCAAAATTACTCAATAATGTTACAAAAATTGAAGCAAATAGCATTGCATCTAAAATATTTAATAAATTTCAAATAATATCACTTGGATCAATTCCAGTCATTACAAATCAAACTGAAACATTTGTAAACCAAGATAATGTTGCTAAAGCTTGAACATTAGCAATCGTAACATTTGGATTTAATTTAAAAATAATATTATTATCAACTGAAGCAAAAAAATAAAAACTTAAAATATAACTATTAGTAATGTTTGAACCTGAAGGAGCAATAAAATAATTTTTAGCATAATATAATGCCATAAAAACACCAAATGCAACAAAAAAAATGGCGTGATTTCAATCTCATAAATTAATATTAAATCAATAACGAATAAATAATAACAAAAATAATGAATATAAAATATTAATTGATAATAATGAATAAACTAAAATAATATAACGTAAATTAGGAATAAATTCTAATGGAATTAGCAAAAAAGAAATAACAGCAAAATAAAAGAAAAAACCCATAATCATCCCAAAATAAATATTTTTAGTTCGAATTTTTAAAAATTCGGCTAAAATTGCCCCTGTTGAAGAAAAGACTCAGTAATAATATAAGAAAAAAACAATCGCAATTAAAACTATTTTTACCATTTGACCTTCTTCCTTTCTTAACAATTATAGCAAAAACACTCTAGAATATACTTTATAAACAAAAATAAAAGTGATTTCCATTTTATAAATCACTTATTAGTTAAAATTATTTCCTATTTAATAACAGCAATAATTTCTCCTTGTTTAACATTGCCTGTTTTAACAATATTAATTGTCTTACCGCTCATTGTTTCTGGTGTAAAAACAATTGGCGTATCTAAACTTGGTACATTTTCAACTTTTAAAACTGCTAAATCAACATTACATAATAAATCCCCTTGTTTAACATTATCATCTTGTTTTACTTGAATATCGAATCCTTTTCCATTTAATGAAACTGTATCCATTCCGATGTGTAATAACATTTCAACACCATTATTACTTCTGATTCCATAAGCATGACCTGTCGGAAAAACGGTAATTAATTTCCCAGCAATTGGAGCAATAAAATTACCAGCACTTGGTTTAATTGCTAAACCCTCACCTAACATTTTTTGTGAAAATACTTCATCTTCAACTTTATCTAAAGCAATAACTTCACCATCTACAGGGGCAATTATTTCAAGTTCTTTTGGTTTTTTACTAAATAATCTCATCTTTTTTTTCCTTTTTTCATTAAGCAGACAACTTTGTCATCTATCTTTAGTATACTATAAAATTATTAAATTTATGTGCTATTTTTAAAACAATTGGAAACCAACTAATTGTTTAACTAAAACCAAAATAGAACCAATTAAGCAAAAGAAACATAATAAAAATAAAATTAAATACTTATTTTTTTGAAAAGCAACCCGAATTGTTACCTTCTGTTTAACCGCAAAATTATCATTTTTAGCATTATGGCGTGTTTTATACCATTGTCTTCAATATCAAAATCCACTAATAATTGATAATGCCGTAAAAATAAAAACAAAAGCAATTAAAACTGGTAATGGAAGGTCAATTATTGCATATGTATTTAGATTTATCATTTAAACCACCTATTTTAATAAAAAATAACACTATATAGTGTTATTTTATCAAAATTTTAGACTTCTAAAGCATTTTTTGTTCTTTTTTCAACTAAAGCCAAAACTTCATCACCTGTTTGGCATTCTAATGCTTCTGTTACTAATTGTTCCATTGCCGAAACTTCTAATTTGCTAATAATACGACGCGCATTTAAAATACTTGTGGCAGACATTGAAAAGTAATCTAATTTCATTCCCATTAAAAGCGGAATTGCTTGTTCCTCTCCAGCCATTTCACCACACATTCCAACCCATTTTTCTTCTTTATGGGCACCATCAATAATTGTTTTAATTAAACGTAAAACAGATGGATTATATGGTTGGTATAAATATGCCACAAATTGGCTCATTCGATCAGCTGCCATTGTATATTGAATTAAATCATTAGTTCCAATTGAAAAGAAATCAACGTGTTTTGCAAACTGATCAGCTAACATTGCTGCTGCTGGAATTTCCATCATCATTCCAATTTCAATATTGTCTGCAACTTTATGTCCTTCTTTAAGTAAAATTGCTTTTTCTTCTAAGGTAATTTTTTTTGCAGTTTTAAATTCATCAACTGTCGCAATCATTGGAAACATAATACCAACTTTCCCATGCACACTAGCACGTAATAAAGCACGTAATTGTGTTCGAAAAACATCTGTTTTATCTAAACAAAGGCGAATCGCACGATATCCTAAAAATGGGTTCATTTCTTCTGGAAATTTAAAATATGATAATTTTTTATCACCACCAATATCCAATGTTCGAATAATCACTGGGCGCCCTTGCATTCCTTCCAAAACACCTTTATAAGCTTCATATTGCTCATCTTCAGTTGGGAAATGGTCATTATCCATATATAAGAACTCACTTCTAAATAATCCAATTCCTTGCCCACCATTATCCAAAACACCTTGAACATCTTTTGGTGCTCCAATATTTCCTTCTAAAACAAATTTTTGATATCCATCTTTTGAAACTGTTGATTTATCTTTAAATGCCAATAGTTCTTGTTGCAATTGTAAAAATTTTTCTTTTTCTGTTGTCCAAGTTTTAATCTCCGCCGATGTTGGATTTAAGATAACTTCTCCTGTTGTTCCATTAATCATAATTATTTCATGATGGTTTGCTTGTTTTGTAATATCTTTTAATCCTAAGACAGCTGGAATTTCTAGACTACGGGCCATAATTGCAGCATGACTAGTACGCCCCCCCATATCACAACTAAATCCTTTCACAAATTTAGGATTTAACTGCGCTGTTTGTGAAGGTGTTAAATCTTCAGCAACAATAATAACTTCTTCACTAATAGTTGCTAAATCTAAGACCGGAACATTTAAAATATACTTAATTAAACGATCAGTTACATCTTTAACATCAGCTGCACGCTCTTTAAAATATGGATCATCCATACTTGCAAACATTGTAATAAACTTTTGAGCAACAGTATGAATTGCATATGCTGCATTATTGTTATTACTCTTAACGATATTTTTTGCTTCATCAATCATTGCTGGATCATGCAAAATTTCCTTATGTGCTTCAAAAATTGCTGCTTTTTCCGCTCCTAATTTGTCTAAGGCAATCTTTTGTAGTTTTTCAATATCTGTGTTTGCCTTTTGCATTGCTGCTTCTAGTATTTTAATTTCTTTTGCCGAATCAGAAACCGTATTATTCGAAATTTCATATTTTGGTTCTTCTAATTTAAAAACTTTGGCAATTGCAATTCCATTGCTAGCACCTATCCCGTGCAGTTTTTTTGACATAATAAAAAATCCTCACTTCTCTTTCTACTAAAACTATTTTTATTATATACCGAAAACTGGAAAATTGTTGCATTTTAACTAGACTTTTTGTTATAAGACATTATTTTCTGTAAAAAAACAATAAATTTAAGTAACTATTTTATTTTTTTATTTTATAAAATTAAAAAACATTCTTATACTCGTGGAATATTATATCAACGAGTTTGCATAATTCCGTTAATAAAAATCCGATATCAATAAAATTCAATTAATAAAGTACATTGTTTAAAATTTAAATTTTTTATTGTATTAATTCTCATTCATTGAATTTTTTTAATACTATAAATAGCAAGCCAAGTTGAATTACAAACAAAAGCATAATCTGGAATTAATTCACTTAAATCAATGTTTTTGCTCAATGTTTGATATTTTTTTCTACACGAAAAATAAATAACTTATTGTTATTATTATTTAATTTTCATTGTCTATAAAAAGATTTAAATTTAAACTGACATTTATCACAAATCATTTGCTGCCCATTTTTTGCATGACAAAACATACCTCGCTTTTCTTTTTGTCACCCCACAAGTGTTATTAATTAATATAAAATAAAAAATAAATAGAAATCACAGTTTTTTACTAAATAAATTATGTAAATTGTAAAACTAATTAGGACAAAACAACTCTTATTAAAAGAAAGGAGTTGTTTTTTTAATAAAAAAATAACTCACTTAACATGTTAAATATTTAATTTCATATTTTTGTAAAATAAACTATTAAAAATTAAATAGTGTTTTAATTGTGTCAAAATTGTGCTTTTTTTTAATAATCAATGTTTTAAAACAATGTTTTTAATTTTTGTTTCTTAATAAGCATTGAACTAAAGCAATTGTCTACAACATTGATTATAAACAATGTTTTTAATGGAGGTTTT
>DWAV01000172.1:0-25565 GCA_018231305.1 Noctuana lactifera
CTTTACAACAATACAAGATAGTACACACAAACAAAAATACGCTAATAACAGTAGGTTAAAGTAATAATAATAGGACATAAATAAAGTTGAAAATTCTTATTTCTTAATGGTGCGCGTACCACAGACTTTTAATAACTAAGACGCGTACAAATACGTAGGTATGAATACTGCGTCTGCGTATTCTTAAAAATGTCAATTAATTATCGATACAGGTTAGGTATCTATATACGATTTATTATTACAGCCAATGTTTGTTCATGCAGAAACGTCTTTGGTGTCATCTTAGCGGTATTGCCATGCCTGGGGTTAAATGGAATCCACTTTGAGGGTTCGGTGACAATGGTATCTCCTTTGTGATGGATAAGGCTCGCTTTACTGTAGACGTGATATAGAGAAATGATGATGTTGCCTAAACAGACTTTGCATATATATAGCCTATCAGGAATCCATTACATTGCTGTAGAATTAGTTTTGCCAAAGATTAATGACAGAGTTTCACATAATATGCACAACTTACGTAATCTATGGTTTTAATGTTACCTATATATTATGTAATTACAAATAACATTACGATCGGAGAGTTTGTAAAAAACTTCATTCTAAAATTAAATTAAAAATCAATAAAACAGCAGTGTACGTAACGCTATCTTTTTGTACTTAAATAAAATTTATATGATAAGTTGACTAAAATGATATTTTTCACTGAGCTATTATACTTATTATAGAAAGAAGCAACTCATAAGATTATCAAATATAGGATCCTTAAAATGTACTTATCATAGCAGATCTCATATAAAAATATCGAAATCAGTTGAAAGTCTTCAAAGGGCGACCTTTTAAAAGATGTCTGTCAGCTCTGTCTTTAAAAAATGTAATATAAAGCGCGCATTTAATCTTAACTTCTGCAAAGTTTCTATGATCATATCAAACTGAAGCATCATTCATTACTCGCTTGCTAATTTGTCCTGGTGATGAGGACACCTAATATCCTTAAGCCGGAGACGTCAAAGGGGCACTCGAGACGCACTCGTCTGTTTGTA
This sequence comes from Noctuana lactifera, assembly GCA_018231305.1. NCBI lineage: Eukaryota > Metazoa > Arthropoda > Insecta > Lepidoptera > Hesperiidae > Noctuana > Noctuana lactifera. The sequence goes on from DWAV01000172.1 coordinate 1,041, forward strand.
ATTGAATATGAAAATCTTTCGAGCTACGAGCATAGATAGCTCCATGTGTAAAGAAAAAAAATATTGCTGGAAATGGCAAACTTGTCGTATTTTAAAATTAAAAGAAGTTAGGGGAAGTTGGGTTTTTCTTTGGGGGTGCTATTTACTTTATTAATAAAAAATATATATATTTCGTTACAAGATACCAAAGGCTTAAATATATTATTGTTATTATAATTTATACATTTACGATAATTTTAAATTAGAATAACTATAATTGCAAGATTTTCATATTAAAATACCAACTAAGTGATTTTCTTAAATAGGTTATATATTATTATAACAAAATAATAAATTAAATTAGCTGATTCTAAATTGTTAAAGGTACCTATAAGATTTTTTGGGTAGCAAGCGAGCTTGTTGTTATCACTGTAACTCATGTATATCCACATCCAACTTCAAAAAAATATACTATACGAAAGTCGTAAAATAGGATTTTCCAAACACAAAAATGCTCACTACCGCGTGTGCCTGTAGCCTGTACTATGCCTCTATGACACTTTCAGTAAAACTTTGTATCCGTAACAAGCTCTTATGTTAGGGAAAATCTTGCACTGAGCATCGGCACTCGTTCACGTCTGGAGAGCGGCTGAACGGTGAATAAAATGTAAGGTGGTTTTTACTAAAACTTATTTTTTATAATTCGCCAGTTGCTAGCTTTCTAGACGAAAATTTGTATAACGAACTGAGATTTTAATATAAAGACTGATACTAGTATGGGTGCTTAATCATTGAACGTACACGGCACCGACAACGATATCAATAAGAGAGCATAATAATTAAGTATATGTAATTAAAGCTTTATCAATGGTACTTCAACAGGACATAGTAAAACTTAGTTCTTACGTAGTAGGTATGAATATAAACTCCATTAAAAACATGTGAAAAACTAACGTATATTTTTCAAATAAATTTGATGTAATATGCTGAATAGTCTGATATTTCTGCTGCCTTGGTAGCAGCCGCTATTCAGCCGACTTACAATCCTCTACATATTTCATGTATGTAATTGAATTCGAATATGACAACGTACAATTCCTGTGCCGTATGACAGATGGTCTACATACGAGTACTTTAGTATTCAAGGGGTACAATCCACAAAAGCGCCCTGAACAAAGTTATATCTACTTATTCATGGCAGGTGTCTTTAACTGTCGAATGGGGACATGTTGTGACGAGTACCACATCGTCTAGAACGCTGATACATTCTGCAAATCTTATTCTACCGACGGTGTTATAACTTATATTCCACATGGAAAAAAAATGAAGGTTACACAGAAAATCCTTTGTGATAATGTGCCCATTTCTGGTATTCATTATTTATCTTTACCGTAAGGATTATTTGTTTGTGTTTGTTTTTGTTATCCTTTAATTCTTTTTTTTATTTTCTCTCTCCTTTAACTTGTAAGTGTATGTTTGGCGGAATGTATTTTTCTTTGTTTCTTTCTATGTATGTATATCAAAGATTATTTCTTAGATATCGTTGTCTAGAATTAAGGCGAGATATGATACATGATTGGATTTATTTGACGACCCAAGTGGTGTACTAATTACCATGCCGGTCCACCATTCGAAGGGTCCCGAGGGTTTTATGTGTCCATGGTACCCACGACAAAGGGAATCGTTTGGGGCTATGAGTGTATACTGTGTACCCTTAATTTTTACAAATTCTTTACATGCACTGTGTTCAACTTCAACTTCAAAGATCAAGATTGATCTAGATTGATCTCAGAAACTCAGAAATAATTATATTTTGAGAATCATAGCTTTAATGGAGTATGATAATGTTTACATTTCGAATTAAGGAACGATCGCTGGATTAAATTACGCCTTCTTTACTTTTAAAAATATTATTTTCGGAGTCGACCCGTGCAGCGGCTTTGATGTCTTTTGCGTTAGCAATTTTCGAGTCAACTTGCCCGTGTTTTCATTAGAGGCGAAAAAAAGAAAATTGGATTAAAACATGAAAGATCGAAGGCCTTCGCGAGATAGGACGCTTTGAGTCCTGATTTAATTAGACGCTAACTTTGGATAACGTTCGCTTTTTTTTAGGGTACGTAAGTAGCTACGAAACGATACGAGGGCGGAGATGCTGAAAGTATTTTCTGGAACTTAAAAGCTTCTTTGAATTAATTCCTTTAATCAGAATATATTTACGCAGATACGTCTCGATAAATCTGATTAATGTCGTCAAACACTAAAATCGCTCTGTTGAATCTTCGATATTAATACTGAAGATTAAAAAAATTCAAAAGATTCCCATTTCTTTCGTAAATAAATTGATGCTTTCAAAGTTAAAATTTAAAAATATCGGCCAAACGAATAATATGGGGCAGCAGACCAGTGTAGGTAAAACAAGAGAAGAATAAACTCAAGTTTTGTAACAGCTTTATAAAAGGAACCAAGTATTTTTAATGACTATTGTATGACGTTTTCTTTATTCAACAAGCTCTTTTTAATATTGCATGAAGCATAAAAATGTATTTTTAATTGTTCCATTTTTAAAATAAAAGATACACTGAAAATGAAAGGTTTACGCAGTCATAAATAAAAGTTGAATGTAGTATAAAAACCTCTGCATTTTTCTATTGATTTTGAAAGGGTAACTAGGCAGGTGGCCCCATAATGCAATGCGGTTTTAGGTCACTCACCCCTTGCACCCCATTAAAGGCAATACTAGGGTTCTAATTATTGACACAGAACAAGGGTTTGTGCTTAAGCCTCCCCTACATTAACTCTTATAAGGTGTCTAAATCTAGGACACAAATTGAGCCTCGCGCGTTGGATTATAAGGGAATGTAATCAAAGAGATTCTATCGTGTAAAATGAAATCTTTTAATGTTTGTAAATAGTATCTTAAATTGTGCTCTGATGCGTTGGTGGACTGCTGAAACTCGCCGATGTTGCGCCACTAGATACGGTGGATACAAGCTGCCTGGCGGCGTGTGGTTGTGTCCGGAAAGAATATATTTAAATGTTGTAAATGTCATTGATACTAAATCGCCGTTAGTACCTACCGTGCTGTATTTTTCTTTTTCTTTTGTTTATGTTTGGTGTACAATAAAGAGTATTTGTTAGTTGGAGTAGGCTACCACGCTGGCCAAGTGCGGGTTAACTGAAACGAAAGACCTTGTTACCTATTAAAATTTATCTATATTCCATTATAATGGCTTAGTAACTGAACTATATACGATGCTCGTAGTAGTGATTAACAAAAAAACTTTGCGGACTCCTATAAAACACCAATAATTGTTATCTCAGCAATCCACCCACACACAAAGGATTCGCAAAGACCCGCCCAACCAGCGACTTTATTTACTCCCAACCGATTCCCAGGTTTATATCTCCTTCCGTTGAGCCTCAAATAAATGCGGTACAATAACAATAAAGTAGGATTTTGCCACAGATTGCTGACATTTCCTCGAGACGAAGGAAAGATATAAACCGGGCCCAAACTCTTATTAAAAAAGCTTTGCATACACACAACAAGGCGGCTGTTTCGGGGGAATCAGTACGAGTAGGTACTGTACCTACATACATCGAAGAAAAATGGAGCCAACAAGATATATGGCGTCTATATACATATATGGCCAGTAAGATATACGGCATTGATGCGTGAGTTACTGTAACTGAGAAAACAATGAGATTTTCTATATATAAGGACATTTGGTATTGATAATAAATAATTGAAATAAGTTAGTCAGTATACCATATTTCTGTAATGACTTATTTCTTGGCATACCTATTTATGAAATTTGAGTAGCATTTTTCACTTCAGTATTTTTATGAGAAAATAAATTTGCTTCGAAGTCTTCGTTCAAATTTGGATTAAGGACTAACGATAAATGCGAAGTTCGATCAAAACTTAAACTGTTCAGAACCTATTATCATCACCTGACTTTAGACGCTTATAAGCTTAGTCGTAGGTAATATATACTAGCAAAGTTATCAAAGTGGGTTTGGCACAATATTAGTACGTCGGCAGGCCACAAGTTACATGTTAAGTTCGAGAACTTTCTAGACGTTCGATCTATTGTTGCTGTATATTAGTTTAAATGTATCCCTCAAGGTGTCGTGTTGAGTATTGATTACCACTACAAATTATTGGCGTTATTTTACGAGTAATTGAACACGATATAATAAGCAAACCATTAATGAGCAACAATTATACAAACAAAAATAAATAATTTTGTTTTTGAGAATCTGAGAAATCTTCTCATATTTTCCCTTCTTTCGTACAGATTTTTTTATATCCTTTTTGAGTGGCAAACGAGCTTGCAATGTAAGATGATCACTGCAACTATTATATTTTTTGCATCGTTAAACCTAGCTCAAAAAAATGCTCGCTAATTTTCGAGTTTTAAATATACTTAAATCTTTAAAATGCTTTCAAAGTAACAAAGAAAGAAAGAAACAGATTTTAAACGTGAAAATTTAATCTAAATATCTTACAATTGTCTTCATTATAAGGGGTACAATGAATCAAATAACAAGGTTACGTCAATGAACTAGTAGTCAATAGAAGTTCTGCCTTTGTGGAAAACTTTGTTCGGGAGATGCAGGGAACTGAATAGCCTGAGCGGAAGTTATTAAGCAATGTTGAACCAAATCGAACTTTGGCTATAATAGAGACAGCCGTTATGACGAGACATAGTGGCTGTAATTCATATTAAGAAGTTCATTCATTAATTCATGTATGTAGTTCTGCAATAGGGGTCATTTTTAATATGAAGCAATAATATTCTCGAAGTTTCATAGAAATATCAAAATACCGGCAACTTAGAATAATATAAAAAAAATTTCATATTTTATATATGGTCGAATTGAGAACACTCCTTCTTTTTTGCAGTCAGTTAATAAGAGCGACATAATACATATAACCTCAAAATGGTACTTTGAGGAAAAATACCTAGTAGGTACCTACTAAAACTGAAATTCGGAAATATTTTCTGAATATTTGAAACCGTCAAAATGATACCTGCGTGACACCCAGCTACGAGATAAAATATGGTTTGAGGTTACCGTTGACTTTGTATTTAAATATTTCCAAAAAATATTTTTGATATGCTGTCAAATAGATCATAGAGCGGGGATTTAGTGGAAACACAAAGCCGTCGCTGTTGTCACACAATAAATCAATCAGTTTTCAAGACTCTACATCGCGATATTTTCAAAGCAACCAAGAATAATATTTATTGCGAAAATACATCGCTTTTTCAACGTAGTTCAACACGTTATAAAACTTTAATTATATTGCAAAATATTATCAATCGAATTAGAATAATGTGTCGTTTGTTAAAAATCATAACAAAGAAAAAAATTTGTTAATTTGAGACTAATAGATTGATTAACTGACTGATTGATAAGGGGACTGATAGACCTAAATGTTTAACTAACAACTAACATTTAAAATAATTAAACAAGATAAGTACTGTATGTAGTGACTTAAAATAATAATAGAAATAGTTATTTTCAAACATTATATAAAATTGACAAAACTATTTGTTGTCATTTTTATTTGAGTATGTACCTATACCTACCTACTATGTATAAGTCGCATAGTATAATATAAGTAGTATTTTTTATTATATTAGTAAGGCATTTTAGACACTTATATAAAAAGTTACTCTAACACAATTTACCGTAGTTTATGACTACATTGACCACACAATACCGGCATAATTACTCTTCACTCATTTCTGCTAATAGGTCTTCAACGTCAAAATACAGAGCAGGTTGATGAAGGCGAAGCACTTATAAAACAGTAATTAAACATGAGTCGGTCCAGTCATCTTTGACTAATGGTCGTTATGATGTATGAAAGGCTTTGGTAGGAGTAGTGTTTTAACAATATAATAAACTATTTATCTAATATCTTTAAACGAGCAATTCTTGTATGTATATTATAATTATACCTTATCTGAACTTCGGAAACGGCTGCAATGATTTTATGAAATTTATGTATGTTTCCTATTTACATAATTATATACCTACTCATTCTCAAAATAACCAAAAATTTAAGTTTTAAATTTGATTTACTGTAAATTAATTTTAATTATACCTACGCTGTTAACATGCACTGTTTGTAAATAACTGTACAGTTAGTGTAAACAATTTATACATGTCGCAGCTGCACAGGAAATTGCCAGGTCGGGGCGATATCAATAAAAACTTCAGTAGAATTTTTCATCTTGTTTATCTAGGGCTAAAATATCGCTTGCCAGTCGAGTCATTATGCAAACGAACCGTTAATTATTAACTGATGCGTTTAATTTAGTCGGTAGCTGGCATTCTTAGTACTTTCTCGCTCGTGATAAATAGTTTGCGCGGAGCTCTTCATTAATATTTGTTTACAGGAAACTGTGTTTATTATAAATCAATGCAAACCAACGGACCAGGCGGTGTACCTCAACAGGTCGCCACGAAGGTATCCATAATTCAGAAGCGTTGGAAGTCCTTAAGAATGTGCCTTAAGTATAGGGGAAAAGCGATATTGATACTGGATACAGAGCTGGTCCGGGTTTACTTCAATTTATTGATATTATGTTTTGAGTATAAATTTATTGAGTATCACTTGATTTTTGATGAAGGAAAACACTGTGACAAACCTGCTAAAGTACCTGCTTCGTAAAGTTCAGAATGAACTTAAGAAAGTACCTATATCTTATATGTTTGTAGTTATAACTATAGTAAAGAAAATAATTAAGCTAGGTACTTGTAATTAAAATACAAATTATTTAATTGATGTAATAAATGTAATAAGAAATAGGTATTATTATATTATAACAAATACTCAAATTATAACAATTATCACATTAAAATAAATGTTTTCTCAGGGTAGTACTTAGAAGATTTTCTTTAGAATCTTTAGTTAGGCACCGTAAAATAAAGTATTGAAGTTTTTTATGAATATCAAAATATAATATTAAATATATTACAATCTCTTCAGCCCGTAAGTTATACTATACCAAGTACCTTCCATGGTTTACAATGCATAGTACGTACGCGCATGTTATTGCTAGTAAACGAAAGGGAGCGCAAGCGCAGTTTATCACCTGTGAATCTGCGCTCATAAATCAGTTCTATTACATGTACTGTGCAATTAACTACGGCTATTTTATTATGCGAATTATATTTTTAGTTTTATGTTATATTTAATAGGCAATAAAACATTATTATGAGATTATGTTTCGGAATTTGTTATCAATAATTTTTTCTATGGTTTATTTATTTACTAGACACATATTTTATTAATAATTTGGGAATTATGCAGTTCAACCTTCGTGTACTTATAGAAAAAAATATAGGTATACAGACCAAAGTATTAATTTTAATTAATAATAATAAATAATTATTTATAATGCTGACATGCAGGAAAAAAGGTAATCTGGTAGTGGTAGAGCAATTTACAGTCCAAATTATGCATGTGTGTGTATGAAATTGTCATAAAAAGATTGCCAGCCGCAACAAAGAAAGAAAAGTAGATGAGAATAATATTTGTTTCTAATTTACGGTGATAAATTCATCTCCCTCTGCACACTGTAAACTGTACCTAATAATTAATTATATAGGTTTAAACGTAGCAAGTAGAACTTTAATAGACTGTTATGTAATGTATTAGTAGACTTTTTAAATAGGGTTAATATTATAAAAATGCTTTATTCATTATCTGTAACGTTACATTATTCGATACAGCAAAGCATATTCTTCCTTTGCTCGGTCTCTACATAAATTGAGTACTTGTACGTACATCGCAATTAAGAGCGAATCTTTTGTACGCAATAAGTTCCTCGGGTTCCTTACGCAGCAATAATAACGTTTTATCTTGCATCTGAGAACATTTATAATAATTACATCATGCCATTGACAACCCCATTAATATCTGATCGGAAGAAATGACTGGGCTCTTGGAGAATGACTGGAGGAAGGAAATTATATAGTCGTATTGTTTATTTTATTTTTAGAACTTCCCAGGTAAATATTGCTACTGATATTGTTGTATGCTAATATGAAATTCAACGTCAGGCCTTCCCCGGTTATGGGGAGAGACCCGTGCCCAGCAGTGGGACATAAAAAAGGTTGAAGGCAATATGAAATTCATATTATTATTGTACCTGTCCTGCCTGCAATTCCACCACCCTGCTCCTGAAAATCGATATAAATAAAAATACTTTGACGGCCCGTGTGGTGTAGTGGATACCAAGCCAGTCCACCATTCAAAGGGTCCCCAGTTCGTACCCCGGCGGGGCAGAACTTTAAATGAAGAATTTAGATTTCTGTTACCGGTCTGGGTGTTTGTGTATTTGTCTTTGTATGTGTTATTTATTTATTTATTAATTTACTGAACACTTAAAATTCTTTATAAACGATTAACATCACATACCTTTGTGGTCACCGAATAGAAATAGAGAAGACCATATAAAATATATATTATACGTTCTCTGCTACTTAATTACCACATAGGTGCATAGCCATATAAACAGATAGGGAAGATTTGTGGCTCGGTGCGAGCATTACACGAACCGCAGCTGAACGCAGCGCTTGATTGGAATCTACCGCGCGCCGCGATAAATGAATCTGCGTAAGAACACAATGGCCTAAGAAACTTAAAGCCAGAAGAGACATCCTGAGGGTTTAGCCAAGTTGTACATAATAATATGCTTTAACAGTTGTTTTACCGATTATTTTGAATCGTCCGCGTGGCTATATAACATACATCATATAGGCACATTGTTTATCAATCCTTTAGTCCTAATTAAATAAAGAAGTATCTTGGTTTTGCTCTCTTGGTGTTATTTTTATCATTTTTGTTAAAGGTATTTTTGTGAAAAATATTGTTTAAAACATTCTTACAGTAGTAGGTATTGGACTCTGAGTGGGATGATGATACCTCGTTAGGCGAAGAAGGTTTATTTATTCTTCTGAACCAACTACAGTATTCTAAAGTAGAACTGCCTGCAGCCATTTTTATGGTGAGCAGTGCGCTATGGGCGGTACGGGTCTCTGCACAACCTGTGCCGGAAATTGTAAGATGTTTGACCAGGTCTATCGGTCTATTTATCGACAACAGCCGGGGCTCACGGCTTAATGCGCCGTCACTTTAATAGAACTACGACCTTAAAAACTGTTTTAGCGCTTTCATTTAACTTAGTATCTAACAATGAAAATAAGTCATACAAAAGTAACGCTAAATTACTCCGATCTACGAGTACTTAATGCCATTTCTAGACTTATTATATTTAGGTTTCTGTGTGCAATCCATTGTCGTTATGGTAGAGACTCTGATATTTTTTAATGTAAAGTATTTTAGGGATTTATAGGGTTTGATTCCTAGAATTCAGATGGTATCTAGTAGTTAATTCCGATCTTTAAGATAGTAAACATAAAGGATGTTTCGCATTGCTTAATACAAAAGAAAGTTGTTTATTGACAGTCTACACACAGTTCTTGAATCTTGTTAGTCAAGTCAAAACCTTAGACTATACTTAACTTTTGTACTTTATAACTTATAACTTTTAAATATGCTATAATATATATATATATACATAATTATCATATAACTTTTAAAGTAGGTTTTGAAGAAAGAAAAGAAAATAATGAAGGCCATAGGTAATAATGTGTATTATGAAGACACATATTTTATAATTCATATAATTTCTTCACCTTGTAAAAGTGATAGGTCCTTTATAGAATTTATGTTTAACAAAAGTCAACATTTCAGTTACCATTAGTTTCACAACATTTTTGAGTAAATATTACTTTGATTATGCCTAACTTTTTGCCTTTCAGTATTGCCATAACTTACTCTGTTGTATTGTCATTTGCCAACCCTAGTCAATAAGACGCCATATTACTTAGGCGTGAATTACAATGACCGTACTAAGTTCGTATTTATCCCTTTAATTGACCACTTACAACGTGCCTCGTGTTATTGTTTCATTAATTTTGAATTAATCGATGTTATCAAGTTTTATTTGCGAAAATAAAATCGTTTATTGGATCCGAAGGTCCCTGATAAGGTTACATGGATATTAAATGCGATTTTAATTGCGAATGGTAGAGTGTGAGTGCTATAAAGTCTGTAATGATCGTCTTATGGATTTTTTATTATTTTCAGCTTATCTTACACTAAACGTGTTGAAAACGATCATCAAATGAATAATTTAAATAAATTTAGGTCATAAAACTGGCTTGAATAAGTAATTTATTGATTTATGCTTATTCTTTGTCTCTCATTATGATCAATTATTGTAATATTTAGTATGCAAGTACCTGCTTACTTTTTATTTTTTTGTTAAAAAAACACAAATAACAGATGTAGAAATAATAGCATAAAGCTTAATACTTTTTTCTTAGTTAAGAATTTAGTTCTTCCACGGATTCACTGTTACATAAATTTGAAAAAGCCAAATTTAGTAATTAATCTAACCAGTTTTATTTTTCAACTTTCATTATAATGAAAATGTAGTTTCATTGGTTCAGAACCGAGTTGTTATTTATCAGTTAGTCACATGTATTCAGTTGATACATCAGTAGTAGGTACAATAAATTCAAAGCACAATTGCACTAGTGTGTGATCTCTATCAATGCCGAATGTTCGTTCGCAGGAGGGATGCAGCAATACGCAGTAAATCTTTTTGCAGCTTCCGTAATTATCAACTCGTTAGATTGTATTCAACAATCACATTGCAATAAAATTTACTTCGACTAAGGTTAAAGTATAAATTAGATTACGAAGAAGTTAGGTAGGTAATTAAAGGGTTTTAGCAAGTATCTAGTAATTACATTGTTAAAAAAAAAACAAGAAGTACCTTAGTAAATTACAGGAACCAGTTCAAAGCTTAATTAAAACAGTGTCATTAGTGTAAGATATACCTATTAACCTATTAATACCGAATATTACTTCGTGATATCGATTTTAAATGCGCAGTAAATCTCCTTACAGCTTACGCAATTATCAACTCATTACATTGCCTTCACCGGTCACACTGCGAGAATATTTACTTGAACTGCTAATAATACTCTGAGTAGTTTAATCTTGTTGGTCCATATACTAATCAAAATGTTAATCTTCTAGTCGATTAATTTTCACATCATCATTTCATTAACTCCAAACAAATGGATGTACATTATTTATGGATTTGCCGCTCAAACTCTATAAAATAGCATTCTTCAAAAAATTTAAACCATCAATGACCGTAAATAAATTCATTCTGATTGCCACACAGGCTTTGCCGGGTCGTGTCAAATTAAAAATAGTGTACTCTTAATTGGACGCATTGTGGGAATCTGCCCGGTGCACCCAGCTACCAGTTTAAATGGCCAATTATATCAAAAAACCGTTGTTTATTACTGCTATAGAGGATAATTGTTATCGCCGTGTAGCCTGATTTGTTGTCATTTAATTGTATATGGCAATACTCACAAACACACTTGTGCCGTCATGTTAGAGACTTTTTAAAAATAAAGCAGTATAAAATAACATGATCTAAAATATATTATATATAGATATATAAACCAACACTGCACTCATTAAGAGGGAATCAGAAAGCAAGTTTCACCGATCAGTATATCATAATTTACAGTTTAAATAAAAGTACCTATTACCTAATGTATTTTTGCAGATTTTAGCTAATAAATTATTATAAAATGCCGCAATAAATGATTTATGAATATGAAAGAAATTTTTAGTGGAAAAGTAAGTATAATAAGGACATTAACTTACAACTACGAAAATTTGGATCTGATTTTTTTTCTATAACATTTTTTCTTTGGTTACGTACTTGAAGCGTAAATATCGTCACCAAATGCGGTCAAGACTAGAACACGCAAAGAAGGTCAAAGCAACATCCGAAAAAGTTAGAAAAATGTGAAATAAAACTACCGACTAAAAAAAAAGAAACGTAAATTTACCGCTGAGTACGTAATTTAGCACTTACATAGCACTAAGTACTCATCAAAGCTTGGTTAAAGCCAGTTTGACCTTCCTAGCTAAGACTAAGAATAATTTCATTGGTATGTGTGGTACAGTGGTTAAGTTACTATGTCGGTCAACAAAATCTTTTATTTTTTTGGTCAAATTAAAAATTTACCGTTTGAACAGTACCGTTCTTATATTAATTAAGCGACAGAGTTGATTAATAAGCCTCTCTAACTATTTAACAAAGGAAGCCCATTGTCTTCTCATAAAACGGTGGTCGTAAGAAAAAAAGTACAATAAGTTGCGAATAATTGCTGGATTAAAAGCGGCGAGTCATTCATTCCCAGCTTTAATTATTCTCTGTTTAAACAAATCTCAATAAAGAGCCACTGACAGTGCTTCGAGGGAATCTTTGGACGATAAAATGGCAGCGCAAAAAACAGCGGAAACCTGTAGCAACGTCAAACAAATTCCTAGAATAGTCCACTCTTTGCCGCTCCAACTTGTGGGAGACTTCCTTTAGACGTAGACAGCAATTAGTCCTAAATGTTCTGCAGGTTTCGGATAATGAGCTTTCTGTACCTACGCGGATTGAAGTGAATTTGCTTATCGCCGGGATTTTCGTAAGACCTTTAGATCCGTTTTAAATTGTCACGTACGTGCTCCAAAGGTTCTATGCAGGATATTTAGTGATCATTTAAAAAATCCAAACGATGCACAGACGCAGCTGCGACCAATTCCGGATGAAAATGCGTTTTCAATGGACCGGTCGGATCGTTGCGGTCAGAGGAGAGAATTCCAATTTTCCTGATCCTTTTAGTTGTATTTTCTGTTATGTAAAATTTTCTGTTATTCTGGTATTTCTGCGTGGGGGATTGTTAAGTTATAAGTAGGTATACAAAAGGATTTAACTGTTAAAATTGTGTAAGAATACGATAATAATTTATATACAATTATTAAGGTAAAAAATGCATGGTTATAAAGAACAACTAAGAATATTAATTTATTTCTTCTTCTTCTTCTTCAGCCCAAAGCCACCCAATGCTGAGTGTAGGCATCCTGCATAGCTCGCCAACTATCTATCTATTAATTTATTTATCTATAATTAATTTATAAGAAATATCGAATGCCTTCACACTTGCACAGTAAATTGTAGGCTATCTAATGAAGGGAAAATATCTATTAAAGTTAAGCCGCCAACAAAAACAGGATCAAAAAGTATGTTAATAATGACAGACTGATCACAGTCGTTAAACTAATAACAAGACTTCGATCGTCATAGATAACATGGCCCTGGAAGTGCCATCAAATTAAAATAAAGTTTTCTGCGTACATAGTTAAAAAATGTAATAAGCAACTATTTTTTTCATACTAACAACCTTTAATAAAACCTTTCATTACAGTTGTTAACAAATAAAAGATACACCACCGTGCTTTAGGATGGTGTTTCCATTAAATTATCTCGCGCTCGACATCGATTAACTTTGTTTTTCGGTAACGATGTAGGTACATTAACCGATAATTATTAGTTTAATTTTACTTTGTTATATTGTTACTTTCTTAATTTAAGCAACCCACCTGGAACAGATCACCGTGTAAGAGCATTATATAACTTTCAGATTATAAATCATTTCGATTTTTTTAAATACTTTCTTACATAACAATTTATTGTCTAGAATTTCCATAGTCTGTAGATCTAGGGACCCATCATTGAGGAAATACGCTAATTGTTCCCGTCAACTGTGCTATTACTAACCATTATCCGCGAGCGCAGCTGAACAGTATTCGTATTGGAATGTGCGGTGTGCAGATCCCTCTGAACCGCGGCTTGCATCTATCCTATACTGAATAATTGCCGATAGTTTTAACGATTAAGAGAATTAAACTTTAAACGATATATATGCTTTTATGGTAGTGCTATTATGGTCCAACCTGCGAGTAAGCCCGTCGCTGCGTCTTAAGTTAAATGTTGCTTACATACTCGTACGTGTATTTATCGGTATTTGACATTCGTTTTTAAAGTTCCCAAGCTTTGAGTTCTGTTATTTTATGAACGCTCCTATCATAACTCAGTCCCACTTCTTTATATACTTACTCGTATTATGTCCCTGTTGGTACAAAGCGATGGAGAATGGGTTTTAAAGCAATTCAATTTAATTAGCTGTAACGGTTAAGGAAAACATCTCGACAAAACCGGCGTGCATGAAAGGAAAAAGTTTGATTTCTAAATAACTAACACACACAAATCCTGGAAACACACAGGAAACAATAACCGTACACTATATATAGGTACATTCAGATTTGTCAAAAACCTTTGTCAAAAAACAGAGGAAATGGAGAATTGAACAGACCGCGATAATATAATTTCCCGCAAATATACTTTCTATATTAATTTGCATGTCCGTCTCCCGTAGTACTGGAGGGAGCCGCGAATGTCCACAAGACAGTCCCATGGGAAATCTTGACAAAAAGGTTCGCGGTCGAACAATGGAGGGGACCACTGAATTTAAAGACTTGTCGGACTGACACCGGATGAACTGACGTAGACTTAAATACAGGATTCAAACTGACAGTAGCATTGTACTTAGGGATGTCTTCGGTCTTACCAAAGAATTTATAACTTTGAAATCGATATTGGAAAGTTGAGGTGATGAATGTGATTTGAAGTGAGTATTTCAGGCTTCTACGACGGATGATCATCATTGTATTCTATAACTTTTTTTTTAAATTCTACTGAATCCTCAAATTTTTTAATTTTTTATTCGATAAAGTAATAAAAAGTATTTTCTTCTATCGAACAAATGATTTTGATGGAGAGTTAACATCATTGGAAAAGTTTAAGAGTAGGTACGTTAAAGCAAAGATTCCTATTCAAATCTCATCATAAAAGTTTTGCGATCTAATAGATCTAATAGTCGGTTGAAATTTGGCTAGCCTACAGCTATATAAGTTTAACAATAAAGGTAATATTTTCCATGTAACTTTTAAGGCCTTTACTATCAGTTAGGTTTTAAATAATTTCAAAGTAACTGTAGGTATGTGGTATGTAAAATCCACAAACTTCCGAGAGTTGTCTACAATCTCAATGTCACAACGAACAAAGTCGCCACCTTCAACTTTAATTTTTAATGTGTCAGCTCGTTCAAATTTTCTCTGTAGAATAGTTACAGCTTCTGTATTAAACGTCACAATTCAGGGTGCTAAAATAGTTGTCCGAAAATGTTTCGTTTTGTTGGAAAAAACTTTCTGTGCGTGACAAACGAGTTACGTATAATGAAAAATCAGAGGCAGGATTTTATGGAAAAGCACTGCCTATGTTACTGGCATTGTGTGACGAATTTAAACTAAATTGCACACTGAAGCGCTGATTTATGGTACAATTTTTTTATTGTAACTGGGCATGCAGGCCATCTGATTTTAACTGTGGTTAGTGTTGCATCTAACGACAAATAGAAAAGCAGTCATATCTGAGGTAGATTTGACCTCTCAGAATAAGAATTATCTTTCAGTTGAAATTTGCTTCTAGACACAACCAATTCGAGTACTGATCGCTGTTGTAAGATCGGTCGTGATCTACTCTTAGCTAATAAATAAAAATTATGAAAGTAAATTCTATATCAGCTCGTATCTGCGGATTCGTAGTGACAACGCCACCGTTTTTATTTCATTAGCCCTTTTTGAAATTAAATTCAACAGATGAGGGTGTTCAATTAAGAATCAAAAGGCGCCGCAGACCGGAAAATTCGGATGTCTAGTTTACATGCGGGCACTGCAAATATTCTATGTACTTATACGTATAAGTACGCCTACATATATGTTTGTGTACCGAGAAGTTAGTTTGCGTATGTTCGGTCCATTATAGTTCTAGTAGTTCTCCCTAACTGTTCATGCTTGTGTAGATTTCAAATAGTTTCTGCATTCAAGATAAGGGTCGAAGTTTGGGAGAAAATACGAAGTTTCCCTTACTCGTCCTTTAGGTAAGTAAGTACCTATAAGAAGTTCGTACCCAACCTAAGATATTGCATGCGTAAGTTTCGGTCACTCAGCGAGCTATGGAGTGTTATGCTCGGTACATAATATCTATCTATAAATACTCGTGTTATAAATCAATTGATTTATCTGCTGTTTTAAGATGTAAGGGATATCTGACTTTAGAGATGCAAATATTATCCAGTTTATTATATTATAATTTATTAAAATTATGCCACTTTCCTTTCAAATCTAAATAATAGTTAAATATTAACAATATTTTGTAAAATTTATTTTTATTTTACCAATATTATTATTGCATTCGCGACTCTGGACCCTCTCTTGTTTGAGATGGGCCTTAGGTCTTCAAGGTTTGCAGTGACCACTACATCTGGTTGCCTGTATGCTGTATTGTACTCATTTACGATAAAAAAAGATATTTCCATACACTATAAACCGATGCATCAGATGCCACGATAAACAAACATGGACCGTACGGGTGGCCACACAAAATGTCCGATTTGTTGACACATTAGACCCCACACCACCCTCGAGGGTAAAAACGCTTGTCAAGTATTGCTCGGTATTCCGGTTTTGACAAAGTGGGTATAATAATCAGGTGGTAGAGATGTTTTTGACACGTTCGCTGACGGTTTTGAAGAGGATTTTCAAATTGTAGCTTTCTATATTTTCGTGTTTGCATTGAGCTTTGCTGTTATTATTTATATATTTGCGAGACAAGTTGTAACACAGCCAAAAGTTGGTTGACCAGGGGAAAAAAGCCAGCAGATAAAAATTCCGAGGAAGCCTAACTGATTTTATTTTACCAAGTCAACTATGCAACTTAAGTTGGTAGTTATGTCTTGAAAATATCCGATTAATGTCGAAATTTATATTTTCTGAGTGAAAAATGAAATTTGTCTCACAATCCCAAGAAGCTTCATTAGTTCTCTTTATACAAAGGCTTTGAAAGCTAAGCCTTATGTCAAAGAAACTTACGTATAACCAGAATATAAGGGTCAATCACAAATGACTTTGAGCCCCAGATCTTGGCCTCGGGGGATTTGACTGAGCGTTGTCTTAAAACCTTAACGAATTCAATCAAACAAGGGTGAAGATCGTAGGTACCCCATTTGAAGACATCTCTAGGGGGTTATAGCAAATCTTTACGAAGTCACGAACAAATTTCCTCCTGCATTCATGCATCAGGCTCCTGTAAGATACGAATGAATTATTTAAACTTCGTGTTTGAACATCACTTGAATTTAATAGCATTTGGCCGGTTAGTCTTTTTTGCATTTTCTCATACGACTGTTAGAAGCGGAAAAATGAAAAGAATTAAAGTTAGTTTTTAATGTACTGATTCGAATTGCTGATTTTTTTATACTTGAAAGAATTAGCAATCTAGCATTAAGGTCAAGTGGTGTTAAGCCGCCTCGGCAATCCATAGCCTGCAACTCTTTTTATGACTCACTGATGGGCATGGTCTCTTCCCAAAACCGGGAGAGATCTGAATCATACACTCCGCTTCAGTCAACCGCATTCCAATGCGGATTGGTTGAGATGCGGGTTAATAAAGTTAAAATAACATAAAATACTCATAAATAATACCTATAATAATATATAAACATAATAAATATCTGACGTACCTACTCAATAGATAAAAATAGCTACGACAACATGATTAGGACCCGGAAGGTTTTTCGTTTAAAAATATTGTACATACACAAGGGCAGATAATTTTCTCGTCCCTTCGGAAATTATAATTACTTTTCTGCTACGATAAAACTGGAGAAAAGAAAAACAAAGGAATACCTAATAAGGAATGTGAGTGGATGAGCCGAAGGGGAGTTGTTATTGGGGAATAGGGAGAGTGCACATTATTTGAACGGTTTTTAGAAATTTTCAGCAGTGTTATTGATGCTGCTTTACGGAAGAATAATGGAGTGTTTGTAATTAAATTGACTTTTGTTAATTGGAACGGTAATAAGTCCAAATCGGTTCAGCCAGTTGAAAGATATGAGGCGACCAACATTAAAAAAATTACAGTCGAATTGAAAAGCCTTTTTTGGAGTCGGTTGAAATGAAAGTAATACTGAAATAGGCCCTGTGCATACGATACCTATATAGACAGAAAAATGCCACAAACTCAAAAATAAATTATTGAAGTCTGTATAATAATTAAAACTATTTCTAACTTTTAGCTTGAGTCGGTTTTAATTTTTACTTAGATAAAATAATTTTTTAGCATTATTCATTTATTCTATAAACTTACATACTATACTTTTATGATCATTATTTTATATGGCTGTAGTGTAGCAAAAGCAATAAAAACTTGCCTTAATTTTCCAATATAGAGAAGGCATAAAACTCAGTACAGTAAAGTTCGAATTGCCTTCATTTCCACGGGACTCACTTCCTTTTTCTATCAAGAAGTACTTATTGCAAAGTAGCAAAGCGATTGCAAATTCACATGGCTACTCGTATTTCGAGAATATCATGACCATTGCATCTACGAGTAGGACCCACATTACATTTTCTTATAGTGAAAACAGGAGATTGCATATCTCTTTCTTTCACATTAACTAGGTGTCTTAAAATAATATTATTTATACTTGCATTATACGAGTACGCTAAAAAAATTATTAGTATCTGTAGCGAACTATCGCAGACGCATTGCATTTTATATCGCGTCGTGTTGATAGTGGCCGACAACCGCCAACCGCCGCCGGCGTTCCAATTACCACCAACACAACACCGCACCGTTCGCCCTGCGATATCCGTGCAAAGAATATTGACGCATGCAGATTGATGTATAACGTGCATTGACGTATAGTCCCTATGAAATTTAACTCATATCATGTTGTTATGCGTCTTTTTTAATATGTAAGTCTGCAATATGTCTACTTCTGTAGGTGAGATATGCGACCTGTGCCCCTAGAAGATACAAATTTTGTGATTTGTGAAAATACTAAATTCGAATTAACCATAGGTATATACTACTCCATATAACAGTAGCGCTCCCTGCAAAAATGATGAGCATTAAAAATAGAACGTACTCGTTGTTCGTTTTCTTATTTGCATGTACATTTTTTTAGTGCTAACACGGCAATGTAAGTTATAGGTACTCGTAAAAAGCTCGATTACGTTTTTCGAAGTAGTCAAAACTCGTACTAGGCCCACTATTCGCTAGACATTGCTTACTAAATTATTCTGTAACAGTCTAACGGTTACTTACTCTGTGCTCCCGCAGGCCCTCCCTTACTTATCAGGACTTACTGGCTAATACCACCCGTAGGGCGCCACCCAATCTGCTATGGCGCTTATCTCAATTTAATGGCTTCCGTATTAATACCGCTTTTGTCTAATTTGAGATTCCTCGCTTCTTCTATTGTTCAATCTACCGGTAAAAATGGATACGCTTTCAAACTAAGATTAACTTTACCCGCACTTTGGAAGTTATGCGCATGGAAATTCGGTGTCTGTCGGTACGGTAACGTACGGTGCATAGATAGTCAACATTTAAATTATTGTATACAGTACTTTTGGGAGATTTTTTTTGTTTTCTATGTAAATACATAATATGACCTTATATCATTCTCTGTGAAAAAAGGTACACAAATATAATATTTCATTATTCTTATCTCGCTGCTCGGTATTACCAAAAAAATATCAGTATCCGTGTTGATATTCAGAAAAGGGACGGCATTATTCGATACAAAATCAAAAGGATATAACACTTCTAACGAAGGTCTCTCATTTGGAACGATATCACGTTTAACCTCAAATCAAAGGAGCGATATAATCCCAGCGATATCCGGCTGTCGTGAAGAAAAATTGTGAGTCAAAGCCATTGTTTCCAATATCGGGAAAAGGAGGGAAAGTTTTATTGGGCACAAAGTGGGTATTATTCACGGTCGAGCCACAGCTAAATCAGAATAGTAAGTCTTTAGAAGCGGAGTACGACGTCATAAATGTTTCTTATGGAAGTTCATTCAGTGTGGAGATAAACTCAATTAACACAAACTAGAGATCCTTACGTCTTTTATAGATTCATAATAGTTTCATATTACCTGTCACAGTATAGTCAAATCGCAATGTTAATGTAAAAAAAATGAAATACATGAATTGTAGGTTAATGATATTCATTGGTATACAACAACAGAATATCGAAAGTAATTCTCAATGTATGAGTTAGCTTACTAATTTACTATTTACTACGGTCAAATCATCAGTGGTGGCCGGAAGGACGCCGGACGCAACGCCTCGCCTTTGAATGCAAAGATATTTTTTGTTAAATGTGGGTCGTTTTCAAAGGGTACGTCTTATGAAGGCGATTTCCCCTCAGGCGGACCTTAAAACCCTTTTAAAATTAAATTTTGAAATGTTTTTCAAATAGCCTTTCGGATTAACTACTTTAATGCTGCAGAAAAGCTTCTGCTAAGTAAAACATAACGTTAACAGCGAATATAATATAGTTAAATCTAAAGAGAATATTTCACCACATGTAATGGTATAAAAATATTAAGTATAAAAATTAGGAAACAAAATTTATTAAGAGGTAAATATTAGGCAAATATGCGCCGCGTATAATCTATACTAATATTATAAAGCTGAAAAGTTTGTTTGTTTGAACGCGCTAATCTCTGGAACTACTAAAAAATTTTTTTTTGTATAAGATAGTCCATTTTGCGAGGAAGGCTATAGGCTATTAAGCGTTACGTTACAATTCTTAACGCGGGTGAAACCGAGGGGCACAGCTAGTATAATATAATATTATAATATTGTTGTCACTTCAGGACAGTTTCAATAACACCAGATTTATTGAAGAGTTTAAACACACTTGTACCTACATCGTAAGCTTGCACGGGCGTATAAGTTCTACTGTGTCCGATGCGGTTTACGGTCTCACGTTCAAACAAAACACAGTTCTAAGGATAGTGCAACGGGCAGCAGAAAGCATAGATCCTTAAGTTTATTTTACTTGAGTGAATGGTTGCAGGATCTCATAAAGATGTAGGTACTAGCTAGACGTAATAGCTCACGGATATTTTTATTATCATAACTCATTTTATCGCGTTATTATTTCTGTGCACGCGTAATAAAGACCGTTAAACTCGGATATGAAATCGTTATGTTAATACGGAAGTAATAAACCGTTAAGCGGAAATAAATAGATGTACTTACAACTAAGTACGAGTACATGTGATATACCTAATGTGCCTGTGAAATTAATTTTTGATATTAATATGTTAAAGGTCTTTTATGTAAAGTATTGTAGAGTTAAGTGTGTGGAGTCAAACATTTTTACTATCGCAAATGAATAGCAAACGAGCATGTAAGCCTGAATTTAAGTGTTAACTGCAGCACTTTACACTCACGTCTAACCTCAAATAGGAGCTTGTAAATTGATGCGTTGCTACTCATAAGGACTGGGATGGTCGCAGTATCCGCAACGAACCACAAGAATTTAGTACAAGACTTGGTACACTGCGGGTTATGGAGGGTAGCAGTTGTTACCTCCCCAGGCCTAAAGTGCCCTGTATGTTCATTTAACACTTGTGAAATTTGAAAAAGATCCCCGTTATACAATTACCTCTATCATTATGTATGATAACTAATCACCTAAATTAAATGTCAAATACCGTTAATATCACATTAGAGCCGATTAATACAAATAATTACACTGCAATTGCATAATAATGAGCTTTAGTAGTGAATTCATGCCACAAAGCTTAAAAATAGACATTGCTGTTTTATTTGAAACAATTAATAGAATTACGTTGATTGCAAATTAAATTTAAATTTTTAGGTCGTGTGTTCTACCAAGCAGCGATAAATTTAGAATTAATTTTATATTAATATTTAGGACTTTTGATATACTTACCCACTCTACAAATGTCCTCGAAAGTTCCCAAATCTTTAAGCGTATTGGTACCTACTCGAAATCCAAAAATGTTCGTAGGTACTTACTCAGCTTTGAAAGCTTCTGTCCAAGTTAGGGATTTCCCTCATTTTTTGGCGAGCAAGAAGTAGACTACAGTAATATTGAAATTTCCGGTACCTACTTTAAAAACTCATTCATTATCACGGGTATTCTTTCAAATAATTATGAGCAAATATGATATGGGGTTAGATAATTAATAAAAGATAGTATGTCAATTGTTAAAAAACATTATAGCTATACAATTCTATTAAATAGCGTCAATCGTCTTTGAATATATCCAAGACGAATTGAATATAATTATTTCTCCTTTTTTGAAGTCGGGTAAATACATATTATAATATAAAAGTAAATTATAATATTGCCTATGAAAGAAGAAAAAATTCTGTAAGTCTGGGCGTCATGATGTACCATAGGCTACTATTTTCTTTTTAACTTGAGCCGATACATTATGGATAAGCGAGGCTCGCCCCTAACAACTAGAAGCGATTCGAACAAAAATATAGCGCACTTGTTCTTGAAAGAGGTTTAAGTCAAGAATCTGGAAAAATCACATGATTTATTCCACTATTACACTAAGAGGCGGCTACTGAATATATTCCTTGCTTAAAGTCCAACCGTCTTTGACTTCTCTGTTTTGAATTCTACTTCTTTACTTTCTGTCGACTTCGTAACATTTTGCGCGAGCTGCAGATCATTGGACATAGGCTATTTTGAACCTTAAAGCTGTGCAGAAAGAATCAATTTGCTCTCACGCCACGGTAGTTCATATACTTGCTTTTTGCAATACTAATTCGTGAGGGAGCCTATTTTTGTAAAGTTCTAACTTTATCTATTGCCACTGCAATTTATACCGTATTTGTATATACTAAAGTATTGTTTTGAATGTGTTTTTGGGTAGGGTTGATAGGTTTTTCGCAGATTATCTTGTAGCCAAAGCCAGTCCCCGGAGGCATGATCCCGAACTCCTCATTTATCATGCTTGTCACGTGTTGACCATCCCTCGTGTACTGCACATATACGAAATCTTACATAGGAAATCCATATCCTCGTCTATACTTTGTTACGCCACTTACATGGTCGTTTGGATACTTATTTTCGAACGAGAAAAAAGTTTAAAGTAATAAATTGAATAATACTTTAAGGTAATTTACGAATACTAAAAGTCGCTAATGGGTCGATTTAAATGAATTCAGGTACATATAGCGCTACGAATGTTGTGAAAACATTACAGCTTTATTTAATTTTATGCAAAGCTTCCTAAACTTTTTTTTCTCCTATACCTAGTACTTTCCAAATTTTAAGGGTTTACGGTGGTCTCCGCCATTGCTTCATTTAGAATATACGAGTATTCTAGAGTATTAGATCAAACGATGGGAATTTACATGTCTAAGTATTTTAAGACAATTATTTTAATTTGTATAGATATCTGCACGTATTCGTTAACAAATACAAGAATACCATGTTATAGAAAGCTAAAAAATGATTGAAATCGACTAGAAAAATCTTTGTCTTTTTAATACATACCTAATAGTCGTCTACGTGTATTTTCAATTGGTAATTAGAAATTCTCCACGCATCCGCAATGGAGCAGCGTGGTGAAGTATGCTCAGCCCACCAGTGGGACATAAAAAGGGACGAAGGCAATTAGAAATTTATCATTTCTTTCATTGCATTGTTCATGCGTTTCGTTCAATCTTATATAGTCAGAGCTACGAGAACAAGTGCGATGATAGATGAATCTTTCGTAGGCAATTTTGTTGCCAGTCATCACGGGGAAATAGTCAATACGAACTTACGGACTTTCTATCACGCACAACCCTTTTTCGGCCGCTGTATTCTTCTTTCATTTGTCTCTGTCCTTTGCAGATTTTCCTTCACGCAGTCAATTCGTCTTTCTCTTTACCACGTTAATCTATTTTATTGCGGGTTTCATCTAGTCACCATAGGCTTTTCAGTATTGTCTCAGGAGTATGCGATAAAATCAGTCCTTTATTGCTCCTCGCGTTCTGAATATTCTGCTGCCTGTGATTTAATCTAACGTAATATAGAAAGGTCTAACGTATTTACGGTAATTTGCGAAGTACAACTACAAACCCTTGATTGTATTCGATTATGATTTGTGTATACGCGGTGGCGTCGTATTTTTATTTAATTCATTTTAATGTAGGTATTTGTAAGGCATATTGTAAATACATTTTATTACTCTGCACTCCTTCTCCATATAAATTTTAACTATGCCAAATCGCAGAATCCTTTGTACGCCGTAAGGTACTTAAAAAGGGGTACAAAATGTTCTCTCCACGTATTAATAAGTATATAAGCTATACTGAGACGAGAGTTTTTTTCCGCCGGCTTTTTTCTGCCGGCCCACCTTAGCCAAAAGGGCGGCTAAAGCCGATGTACCCTATTATTTGACGTTCATCCAGTGTACGTGCACCTTATGATGACTAAAAAATTTTGTTTTTGACTTTTATTTTATACTAGCTGACCCGGCGAACTTCGTACCGCATATAACTTAAAAAACTAAGGGGTGGACCACGCTTAACATTTAGGGGTACGAAAAATAGATGTTGGCCGATTCTCAGACCTTCTGAATACGCATATAAAATTTGGTAAAAATCGGTCAAGCCGTTTCGGAGGAGTACGGTAA
>DWAV01000173.1:0-25532 GCA_018231305.1 Noctuana lactifera
ATCTTGAAATCACAAATACTGATCAGGCGATCATACTCAGTTATCTATAACTTTTACATACGCGTACGTACCTACACGTGAACAGTAAATAAAATCAGCAATAATATTGTCAATCAATATTCGTAACTGTCTAAACAGTAAATTAATAATATACTTATTAGTTGGGAATCCGGATATAAATAAATCTTGTACGCTAAAGCTTCGTTCGCAATGATCGGCCCCGGCCGCCCCGAGCACGGAGCAGCGCGCGCTCACTCTGCAATTACCGCCGTGGCCTGCGGGGCATTCCACTGAACGTTGTGCCTAATTAGTCCAGTATGCGATGAGGCTTTGTCTAACAGTTCAGTTCACCTTGTCGGCTTTTTACGACTGGCTTTTAAATGCTGACCGTTTCGCATACTCGACCTTTACCAGAGGACGCGTCCCTTTTGGCACAAAAGTAACATAGTTGCGTATTCGATGGATTGCGTGATAAGTTACGGCTGTGACCTATTGATTTATTTTTACGTATTCAATTATTATAAATAAAACTAACATTAATTAAATATGTTTAATGTTGGGTTAATATTTGATAAGTTTATTTTTTCCAATTTCAATAGGTACTCATAATTTTTTAAATAAAAATAATTCCTTATTAATAGATGTTTGCATACCATCGTAGTGAAATGTGGCGAACAATAATATTAACCTGTAAAATCTTTGTATATCCATATTTGTGATATAAATAAATAAATAAAATGAAATTACTAATCCAATACTAAGCCGCCGTAAAAGAAATATAATAGCAAAGCACGTTAGTGTACAAGTAAAAAATCAACTTTCATAGTCGATATTGATCATTCGTGGAGTCATCGTGCCATCAGCGTAGCTACATAGCGGTTCGACACGAGTGAAGCATTGTAAGTAAACATTGCGCCCAATGCGGACAGTTTGGAAGCCAGCGATTCGTGTGTTTACCGGCGGTCACTACGTAAACGGCTCCCTCTATCTGAACACTGTTACGTAAACATGTCGGACACATAGTGCGCAAACACCGGCTACACTGATCGTTAAAAATAATATTTATTCTGCTACCGCAATGCAAAGCTACCGTGCTGTATATTGATAAGTCGCTGTAGAGAACTTAACGTTCCGCTCTTTTATAGGTGTAATTAAACCTTAGAAATGAATTTAACACGTAGTGGAATGTGTCGTGGAAAATTATCAAATAGCTAAACTGCGCAATTTTGCAGTATCTATGTAGGTATAATTATTATTAGTATTGAGTGTATTTATTTACTTAATATCACTATAGACCTGTGGTTAGAGGATAATGTACGCCGCGCTGCTATATTCCAAAGAAGTTTTATCAGCTATAGCAAGAGGTGTCACCTCGTTCAATTTAAACCTTTTTTCCGTAACTAGAACTCTACTAAGAGTTCGGTGTATTCTGTACAATATTTTGTTACGACATCTAGTGAGTTGTCAAGGTTCAAGTTATTTGAAGTTTATAACAAATCAAAATTTTTAACAATATTTTATCTATAATCAATAAATAAACTAAAAAGCAAAGAGCCCAGCAACATATATAATACAGAGTGGTGACTTTATTTCCCATTCCATCGTTAACTTTTCCGTTGCAAAATACTTAGCTGCCTAATTTGTATGCATGAAAGGCAAGAGAGTTGGCAGCATCCTCCGCATACTTTTAATCTATGTGCGAGGTACGGTCTGGTTTATAAATAACCCGCGGCGAAGGCAGGTGTAGCCGCGCGGGCAGACGCTCGGACGCCGTGCTTCCGCGAATCCACCGACCGAACATCGAGCTGGATCCACTACTCTTACCATAATAACGAAGCCTCTTATGGTATAACCCACTCAGTATTCCTACAGATTGCAATGATTACCTTGGCTGATAGGTAATTACAAGATGAAGACGTGTTACGCAACGATATGCACGTTCACATACATTTATCAAATAAATTATTGGTAACTAGTCAATAGCGTACATACATTGATTTAAACAGACAAACAGGAGTTCGTTTGCAGTACCAAAATTGATAAACTTTGACTCTACAGTAGGTACTCTATCTCTATACCTATGGATAAAAACACTGACCCAAATACTTGAACAAAAACATCATCAACTTATTTTTCGAGGCGTGTCGTTAGGCTTTTCGTTGAGGTTTTTGAGTTAGACGCGGCAAGAATGTTGACGTAACCAATTTATTCACGTATGGGTTATACGTGCACCGGAAGGTTTGCAGCTGACTCTCTTGTTTACTTAAACAAAGTTTCTAGAGAAATTTTCATGCTATGTATATCCTTTTATGTTCACTAACCAGTAAATAATTAATATTACACACAGTTATTTATACCTACTACCTTAATTAAATTCCACCTTGATTAAATTCCATTCCGATAACTTTTGGCAACCGTTTGTAGTTTCCAATGTGGTAGTGTGTAATTTTCAAGGGTTTAGTGGCGTAACTGTGTGTGTGCAACTTGACGTTGGCAGTGAACCTAGCAATTCGCTTCAACACGGGCATTACTACTATTTAATGGCAAAATAGTTATATTATCAAACTGTAGCTACTCGTACCTAAATCCGTAGTGACAATGACAATCTGGTTTGTGGCCAACGCACAAAGTAATTTGTTTCTTGTTTTTCGTTTTCCTTATGAATATTATGGTAAATATGATAACACAGATTAAGCTATTTCAGTACATATATTTAGGTATACGGCTTATAATAATATTATGATCTGAAGGTTCTACTTAGGAAATAAACCAAATACTATCTTTATGGGTCGTTGAAAGAGTACAAGTCTCACGCTTGGAATTATTTTTATCGAGTAAGTTGCAGGAATGAGGTAGGTAACATCCAGCGGGCGCAGAGCATCGCTCTCGTGGTGCCCGCACCGGTACAGGAAAACCGACACAGATATAAGTAAATGGAATCCCGATCGCGAACGTGCTTTTATCCGGCTCGTACACTGTTGCAGAAAAATACAACTAACAACAACTCGCAATTTAATTTAAAAAAATCTGTTTAAAACGCTTTAAATACAAGAAATAAACAAAGACAATCTCTATTATCATTCCGGATTCATCCTCCACGGAATAAGGTGTAGAGTCGTGTGTAGAGCCTACATCAAGCACAATCTTATTCTAAAACATGTCAGCTAGCATAGTTTGTCGAGCCGCAGCTCTGTTGTATCGTTAGATGTTCCTTACCGGTCGAGTATTTGAGTTTCATTACACATCGTATTTTAGTGTAATTTTATTATTTGTATTCGTGACTCGTTGCAAGGTATTGCTGAGACAAAAAGGTAACTTTTGTGTGAATACTTTGGATGGAAATAATGATAGGCGGCCGGTAGACGATAGGGCGCCGTGCGATGACGCCGCGCCGCCTGACCGTGTCGCATTACGTATGGCACATACAGCCACACACGCTAAGCGATTTTAAGATCATAACAATGGTTATGATCGTCGAGGTCGTCAAAATGAAAACAAGTATCCATGTAGGTAAATAGTTTATCAAGGTTATTGTGGTCACGTTTAAATATTTTGAAGCATTTATCTGATTGATATTACTCTTATTTTGGACCTTACGACTGTCCAGATGAGGGAATAATTTCGTGAGGGTGTGAATAAGTATTTCATAATAATAATAATATGCTTGGAGCCCATTTTTAATTACAATAACCGTTTAACAGTACATTTTGAAACAGTTCCGTAGATGATAATAGTGGGCATTTATGTCTAATGAGATATATCTCATTATCTTATATATAAGATACTATCTATTAGAACCTAAAGTCACGGACATAATTTTAAAAAGTGTTACTTGTATTATGTACAGTAACCACAAGTTACTTAACAATGCCCTGCTAACAATCCTAAGTGACATTTGGATTACCTTAGCTCTAAAGTTGCATACTTGATAGAAATAAGATAATAAGACGAAACAAGTACGAAAAAAAAAATAATATACGTGCCTTCGTTTATGCAGCTTAAATATCTTTTTATTTGATGTTTTTTGTATAAATACATATTTTGAAAAGTTTTATTAGTAATAGGTACATAGCACTAATTACATATTAAAGAGTTTATTGCTGTCATTTCCTTGTTGTACTTATGGACCTAGATACTATTTTGGTGTGTGGTAAAGTTGAGAATAGGACGATGACATTTTATCACATATACTGTGCACTCTACATGACTAATTAATTTATATCGACGTGCTCACTTTAGTATCAACTAACCTTGTGATCTTTGTGATGTCGCTTCTGACTTATCGGTTTAGGTACGTCAATTAGAGTGTCATGCCATGACAGTAATTGGAAAGAGACCAACCAAGTCAAATTAGTAGAAACAATATTATACCAATAAATAGTTTTATTTCTTTTCTTTGTATTGTTATTAGTTACCTTATAAGTAAGGAAGATGTCAACGGTTAGCTATTGCATGAATAATAAGTAAATAATACATACAACGGTTAGTTTAGTGAAAGCTAAAAAATATACATTATTTCTAAGAATAAAAGATTTTTTTTGGTTTGCCTTCAACCCTTTTTATGTCTTACTGCTGGACACGGGTCTCTCCCCACAACCGGGGAAAGCCTGGTGCATACTCCACCACGCTGCTCCAATGCGGATTGCGGATTTGGTTTAGCCGCCTATAATTTGCATCACTGCAGCTAAGTCGATCGTGTGTCTAAATTCGAGCATTATTCATCAAGTGTTGTCACAAGTACCTATGTTTAATACTCCATTCGACTCAATCTCTAAACGTTAACTTAAGCGTAGACAAAGTATAGAATAGACCAACTTATGTAACTGTCAATGATGTTAGGAATGACTAATTTAACGACGAAACGACAGAAGTAAAAACTACAAAATATTGCAACTACAGATATTTACTGCTAGCGTTTTAACGTTAATCGTGACATTCAATACGAGTTCAACCTTTCTTAATATTATGGATTTGACATTTGCGTGCCGAAGTTGGCGACCGTATGTCTCAGTCCTCATGTTACTGTATACGCACCACCTGCGCGCACCACCGACACTTGCGTCATTTACAAGTTACAACTTAAAATAATAAAACTGGTTTCGATTGTGATCTATAAGAAGGTAGATTGACGATTAATGTCCCAGGCACACACCTGGCAGCTTCGGACCCCGTGTAGTCGCGACACCCGATACTCCACCAACCTGACCCGTAGAAAATCTATATTCAGGCCATTATCATACTAATAACAATTACTTATGAATATATTTGCAAAATAGAATAAGTAAACGAGGTATTGTATATCAAGGATAAACTATTATAATAGTGTCTAATAATCATAATTTAAATTACCTATAACTGATTCTCAAATTTCATTTTAATCACAATCGTAAAATTCATAACAAAGTTATAAGGAAATCATCTTTCAATAAAACATAGAACTTATGCGAGGTAACACAGTCTGGTCAGCACCAGTGATTTACTTCAACAAATAAATTTCACTCTCACGGCAATTTTAATTCCTCACAAATGTTACCTTTTATCACATTACTCGACCGCAGTTGGTTTTCCGTACACGTTTAAAAGACTTGAGTTTTTTTGAACAAAGAACGCAGAGCAACGACCTGCCCTTATTTGGTGAAGGCGACACATGAAGAGTCTGCTATGTGCTTCCAGCGTGTGGTGCCAATTTTACTCTTTATGCAGCCGCTAACTAACTCTTGCGGGGTTTTAATACTTTTAATAATAACGTATTGTCAACATAAGAATAAACAATATTTTTTTTTATGTACAGTGTATGTATCACAATACCAGAGTGTGTACTTATGGATGACATTATTTATGTTCGAATCTGAAATGAATATTAGAGAAGTTGTAAAAGATACCTACTACGTATTATATATTATATGAATAGAGATTGAGATTTCGTAAAATATTAAAAACTAATTTGAATGGTCTATTAGCAGAGTTGACGTGAGCTTCACAGGTGTACCAGCAACCTGTTCGCTCTCCGTATCATGTTACACTAGGTTTCACATTAGGAAATTTATACGACGTCTCGTATGACTACCGACGCCGTTAATTATTGTTTTATCGGGGAGATAAATTATTATGATTATTAATCGGTTCCAAGAATGAAGTGCAAAACAAAGTGATTCATCCGCGTTTATTTCGTAGCGGCTCGCACAGATGTGCGGGCGCTCTGCGGGGAGCGTTGATTAAATTAAGTGACATTTCATTTTAATTCATCGACATAAATCTTGGACGTTACGAGGAACATTATCGCGTCTTGCAGGTGCCGCAGACTTGACGGGGCGCGGTTCGAGCCAAAGGTCTCCGCGTATCGACACTATCGACTACAAGTCTACGATCCACGCATACGACTGTAATGTTCAACTCGGTTATGACTTCGATGATAATCTCCAAGGCAACTACGAGTACACTACGAACATTATGAGACGTTACCAATACTAAAATGGCCAAACATTTTAAGATCATAAACAATATGTTATGTTAAAAACAGAATGTTCATATACGAAAGTGTGTGATGAGATATAAAGAAGCAAAATGAAGAATCAACAATTTATAGTACGATAACTCTTAATATACGTTAAGTACATAACGATTGAGGTAGCCACGTGGGTACTTGAGAAGTAATCGAAACTATCGAATCTCGAGTAGAGGCATGCATGTAGCATGTAGGTCGCCGGTCGTAGCGCGGAGTGTAGCGCTCCCCTTACGGTGCGCGATGGCAAGTACAGTCGCTGTCACTTTTACACGTCCACTTCATATATTTCCATGTATATTGTATGTCAATATACTGTATTTGCATAAGCGAAGCGAAGGAAATATTACTTAGGCACGAAGCAAGAACATGCCAGAGCTCCGTGGTGCGTTTCCATTTTGCAATAGAATCGACGCAGTGATACGCTGGCACTAGCGTACCCTATTAACATAAGTATTTACGACTCCATAGTAAATCATGACATTTATGTGCGTACTTTACACATTGCAGATTAGGTATCTACGGTCTTAATGGTGGTGTAATATAATACAAAACGATAAATGCACCTACTTGAACAAGTTTTTCTTTGGTATCTTTCGTAACTTTAGTGCTGGCTTTCGAGGAGTAGTTTCTTGGAAGAGGGCATTTGCTTTGATGGTAATGGTGTGTGAGGCGATCGCTTGGTGCGTGGTGCGGCTAGGTCACGCATGCGCAGTGCAGTAGCCGACCTTGCGGCGGCGGCGCAGCGGTGGTGTCGAGTTGCGGCCACATTTCTGCCGCTCGCCGCGCGTGCGGTTCAATCCCGCGACGGAATGCCCCCATCACTTGATAGCTTGACTTAACATTTGATATACTCGAAGCCACATTGCTCAGACGCCTCAGACTCAACCAACCTATCTAACTGTTCAACATTTTACGATCGACTCCATATCAAGGCCGTATTAATTTCACCGCAAAGAAAAGCCCTAAGTGTCCTAAGAAGGGCATTTTACAATACATACTCGTATAAACGGTCGCTTATGCGACGAAATTTTACCGTTATTTACAAAAACTATTTTTACTACTAAATCTACGAATAATAAGTCTATAAAGCGTTTATTTCCTCCATTTGTTAATGTCATTCAGATTTTGTTTTCTTCTTTTAGTAGGTACTAAAACATTTGGAACGATATAATATAAATAAATTCCGTGACTTGTAGCGCCATCTACTGGTGAATGATATGCAACCGTTAAATCAGTTTAATTTAATATATTTGTAACACTATCCGAGTGATGCTACGTTATGCATGCAATGCATTTAATAACAAATTAAGACAGTATATAGTGATATTAAGGTAACAAATCATTGGCTCTACTTTATGTACCTACCTGCCTAAGTATGGGACATCTTCCTTAATACGAGTAAAACAGTTTTTAGCACATTCATAATACAATAAATTGTAGGTAAATTGTTGAGTAACTATTGTGATGCCTCATATCAACCTTGTTCGTCGTCCTTCGTTAAGTCGTCACAACTTATCTTAGCGTTTATGCATGGCTGGACATAAGTCTTCTTTAATTGTTATAAACAATTCCTCATTCATTAGTTACTTGTACTGCATTACCGCGACAGTGTAACGTTTACTAATATAATAATATTATGTATAGATTAACATAATTGCGACATACGTGGTTCTGCAGTGTACGGAGCAACTTGTAATATCTAACAAGTGCGAATGACACCAATCCCTATGTGACAAATGCAACTATTAAAATTTATGCAACTACATCTATTAATAACACAGGCACTGGATGTAATAACGAGGTTCATATGATATACGGTGGCTTTTGTTCGACCCTCAATGCAGGCCGACCCTTCTAATTGAAACCTAAGCCCGATTAAGTTAGAACCTTAAAATATTCTTACTGCCTAGTAAAATGTATAATATCTATACAAAAGCAATTCTTTCATAAATTAATATTTACGGAAAAGTGAAAATGATATGAAATTATTAATGTTTAATTGAAATTGTTTACCAACTTAATCTTTATGTAAGAGGAGTAAAAGGTTGCTGCTTCAAAAATAAATAACACATTTGTTTTGATAAAAATAATGCTTCAAGGTTTGTTCAAATACTTACTTATTGCGACCTCTTTATTTGACTGAAATTTCAGGCCTTCAAGGTGCTTTTTTTGGTTAGGAAAGAAATGAAGTCTGAAGGTGCCGACGACAATCTCCATTTGGGACGGTTTTAGATACCGGTTTAACACATTCAACATCCAACTTACAGGATAAATCCCGGAAACATAAAAAAGTCATGGTTTAAGTACGATATAAAATAAATCTCGAATTAATACAACAGACCGTGTTAACGTGTGCGTTACCCTGGTGAAACAACACTTTCTTTCCAGGTGAGTTTAATTTCTTCACGCAAACGACGCAATATTATGTTGCAACATTATGCTGAGTTTATTATTTCGCCTTTTGTAAGGTAATCAACTATTATGACTATCTATTATGAAAATTTCCTTAACTGAACTAACTTATTACCTGTTACAGATTTTCCGATACATATCTATCTACCTACTTATTGTAAGTAAATAATTAAAAGTCAATATTTTGTTAATTAATGCAATTATAAACAAAATTATAACCCATTACATGCGCATTGCAATACAAAAGGACAAATGATAATAATAGCTGTAAGGTTCGTTTTCCTTCTATTTTTAGCGCGGTCGTTATTCTGGTTCGCAACCGCAAGTGGTAAATAAAGCAAACTAAACCTTTACAGAGCTATAGCTTCCAACTGGAAGTAACAAACATTTTATCGTTTGCACAAAAAATTACCTTTACCTTTTAGAGACGTAAAAATAGTGTTTAGGTGCCACGAACGCTTATAAATAAAAATAAGTGCAGTGACCTACTACCGTCCGTCGATGACATATACCACCT
Organism: Noctuana lactifera; assembly: GCA_018231305.1. Lineage (NCBI taxonomy): Eukaryota > Metazoa > Arthropoda > Insecta > Lepidoptera > Hesperiidae > Noctuana > Noctuana lactifera. Next base: position 9,435 of record DWAV01000173.1, read on the forward strand.
GTCTTGATTTTTTCAAAGTAGGTACCGTGTCTAAGGTACCAAGTGTAAGTGTATTTGAAACGGAAAACCAGTTTGCGCGCTTGCGACATTTTGATAAAGCTATCTCATAAAATATACGGTGACCAGCCTAAGTCTGAACCGAGATAAGTCGTGTTTTAAAGGGTCCAAAACCGAGGTCTAGCGATCGATCATTAGACCTTATTTGTTTTTTGACGGTGACAGGACATCGAGCGGGTAGTGGCGGACACGTCTTCGTTATTATCTATCGGTTGCATCAGACCATTCGTCATGCTGTCACTGTGACAGTGCACTACGAAACAATCAAAGCGCCGGCGTGATAACGGTGACGGTACCTTGACGTGTTCCACCAACCTGCCGTCTCGTAACTTAACTACATTTAGTGCAATCTTTAAGGGCCCGTTTCGAAAGCTTTATAGAAAATTCAAGTGCCGCATACAAATAAAGTATAAAAAATATCTGTTAAACAATTACCGGAGCTTTCCTGCAATGTTGAGACGCTGTGGCCGCGTCGGATTCCAGCGGAGCGCATTCGATTAGCCCGCATATTATCACTAATTCTACACCTGTACAGCCTGGCACGAGAACTGAATTTATCTGTTGTGGATCGCCACTCAATGCCAACTGAACCGTTAGGTAAATTAAACGCGTTATAACTTGACGTTTATGTATATAATTGTACGTGTAGCCTAATTTATAAAATTATCTCTTTTTCTTCTTTTTTACTTATAGACTACCTAATTAAATTAAAGTTTTACTTACGTTATTAAAAATGACAAAGGTTTATGTCTATAAAGTAGGTAGGTAGGTACAGGGTACAGGTAGAAATATAATTGGTGTGTGATCAATAGAAATAACTAAGTAGATACTAGCCGGGAAAGTGTTCACAAATTATAATCAACAAAACGACATACCTCCTACTACTTTAAAGCTTTAAGGTTCAAATTTAATAAAATAGAATCTCAACGACTGCAAATCCAAACTGGTATTCGTGTACGTGATTATCGAAGGCAAGTTTTGCATACCGCAGACCGCGTCCATAAAATACGATACATAACGAGCAAGCTACCGGCTCCTGTATTACGTGCACATAGGTTTAAGAGGATAACATTCCGGTCAGTAATGTCTTAAAACAGAAAACAGCACTATAAATCAGGTTTTATCGAAATCGCGCATAGATTTAACTACCTACTATAACTTAATCATACTTTGTATTGCAAATGCAATGCACTATAAAAAAACTTACATACCTATTAAAAATGTTATTGTTTAAATTAAAAAAGGTTACGTCACGTAAGTAGGTACTTATTGATTACTGAAACATAAACTGAACATAATGAAAGGGTGTAAAATATGATCAGAGAATGTCACATTTCCCACACAATCTTTTTACATAAAAGATTTGGGTGTTATTTTATCCAAGATATAATTCATATTATTATTGTCCTCAAATATCTCTATCTCAACAATATCTACATATATAAGTATATAAATATATATATATATATATATATATATCTATCTACATATATTAATTTGTGTAGGTATAGGTAAGTATATATTTTGTACATGTACATTTTGAATGTACCTAAGTGTAACGAGTTTAAATAACTTCTGTAGCACGACTCTACATTTACTTAGTAGGTAAGTATATAAAACTCGTTTAACATGTTCATTCATTGCTTCTATCCTAAATGATACTGAATCCCAATCCAAAACATCGTTATCTGCGTTCCCACTCAAATCATGGGACAATAAAATTTCGATGGCCCAAGAAAAACGGGGCATCTCGATAACCATAAATTTGGACCGAAACGGATGGGACAAATTTTTATAATGGTCCTCCCCCATTTGGTTGTGAGCCGCGTTAATGACAGCCTAACAGTTTGTTTTAACATCATTATAGAAGCGTATCGGGCATTCCATCTCAGGTAGATACCTGCGCCTGCGTCCAGATACACATGTCGGAACACCGCGTCTTTCCTGATACAAGCTTCGATACCCATATGCCTCGTCCTTGTTTTAAATTATTACTTTTATGTCAGCAAAAACTCTCTCAAGAGAGCTGAAAGTATAGATGGATAAGTTCAACGCTATACAGGTCCATTAAATCAACTTGGCACCAATTAGATATAACTACTTACATATAATGCGGTACACAGAGAGATTTTAGAATCCAAAATTGAACAAATAAAATGTCAATTACGCTGTAAATTTTGCTGACTCATTTTGCGTGTTGTAACAAGTCACTGTTACAGTTCCTACGCGGACAAACATACAGATAACTTTTTACTTAAATAAAGATAACATTGTTAGCAAAACTCACCTACGTGGGTAAGCGCATCCTTCGCCCGGGCGGTCGAGCGGTCGGCTCAGGCTCCCCGTCGCAATATATTCGAGGGACAGCTACACGCATTCACAATTACCTTATCTCGCTTCATGCTGGCTTCTGACATCACGCGACAAATATTCGTGATCATCCAACCATTCTGAACAATGAAGACCATAGAAATAACTAAAATAACTTAAAAAGTCGCAATAAATAATAATGCAATGATCATCAAATCTGTAATAATATCTGTGGTTTTCAAACTTACAATTACAATATAATTCACTCACATGTAGATGTCTTAAATGATGTATGATCAAATTTAATATTAAATATATTATAATATAATATACGTTAGACTAGCTGAGTGAAAATGGTATTAGGTAAATGCATTATTGCGATTTCATATTGACTACAACAACTATGCAAATAAAACATAATATAATGGTGATAAAAATACCAATGCTTGGGTTATTGCATCTACTACGATAACATTCCTAAGACAAATTTACATAATTATGTTAGTACCTTATCCGCAGTTTTCATGTAGACCTGTAATGCCACAAATAAATCTAGTCGTGTTTTTCTTAAATGCATCATTGTTAAATCTAATATCTACTTAGATCATTTTTAAATCTAAAATAAAAATTATTAAAAAGTTTACTACACTTTAGTAATTTTTTTAGTAGAATTTTCTGCATTAGCCTAAAACTATTTGATTTTACCTACTCATATCAATAGCTCGAAGAACTACTTAGGCGCTAAATACATAAAAATTATATCCCTACTAACTACGTTTAAGTTATTTGAAATGTTCACATTTAGAAGAGAAAATGAAATTTAAAATATATTATGAGTATAATATTTTATAAGTACTTACTCGTATCTATGACATTCGATACAGAAAAAATTTCTACTTAACTTGTTATTCTGTGTTTGATATTTTCTTATGGAAATGCTGCAAATATAAGTAATTATATATATATGTAGTTTGTAGAAAGTTAATTATAGATACACTATATCTAAATTAATTAAAGTCGCTTGTTCCGAAAATTAAAAGCATTTCAAAGAATAAATAAAAGAAAGTGGTTTTAACGGGTTCAGAAAAAGGGGACGGGATATGGGGAAGAAATTGACGTTTCAATGGCAAAAAAGGAAAGCGGGTGATGCAGACGTAAGTGGCAAGTCGCAGCGAAGTGATTTAGCGCGGGTTCGCGGGCGCAGGTTCCCATGGGAAAGCGTCCGCAAATATTGACACTGCACCAACATGTTTATATGCACTTAATGCACCGCTCACCTTTTTTACATTTTGTTTGTTTTAAGCGCGAGGAGCAGACGAAGCGTCGGCCTCTTGTTCAACGTTTTTATCATGATTTTATTTAGCAGGTACCTCTAATACATTTACATTCAAGTTCTATACCTACTAATCCATATTTATGTAATTTATTAGAACTCGTACCTACCTTTTTTCTTAAGGTATATCTCTGCGAATATGTATTGAAACGTTATTTTGTAAAAACGTCAACGGGAAAAACAAATGATTTCCATTGTAATGGTTGTCTTTTACTAGAATAGTAAAGCAATTTTACTTTATTAACATGATACATGCTCCTATAACCATATTTCCTGAAAGATTATTACGTTGTCAACTGTTTTAAAGATTTGCGATGACAAAATTGTGTCACGCTCGTGAAGAGTTCGTTTCATATTTTTTAAACAAAAACTTATTCAATACAAACCTATTGCAGTTATCTCATTATCATACCGTCAGTACCTATTATGTCAGTATAGGTACCACGACTACCACAAGCTTTTCAGTTACCTCTCGCTCCTATAGGTATAATCTCGTATAGTCTCAAAGTTTTATATAAATATAATTATTTCATATTTTCCTTAAATTTTCCTTTACTTTGATTTACGTAAAAAATATAAAAAGAAATCTGTTATTGTTTATCTAGACGTAAAATTGACAATGTGTTATAATAAATTTATAATTCATTGCGTTTATAAATGTCTTCGATAAGTTAGAGTTCTGTTATGACGACGGAAAGTCTGGAATGGTTGAATAATTAATTATTTATTATACACATGCGTGGTATTTACGTAAATGTCGTTCCACTTATACAATAACGCAGATAAATTTATCTCTCCGCTTAATTTAAAGGAATGGCTCTATGTTACTTAATATTTTAGTATTTAAATAGGTATATAGTAAATACTTATCCATTTCAATAATAGATAAATCATCTATAAAGTTAGTCGCTGCAAAATCTTTAACTTTTAAGTTTAAGAAGTTTTAGTTTATACTATAATTTAAGGCACTAATTAGCAACATTACGAGTGCAACTCATAGCATTCATTTTATCACTCAGATTAATTCAAATGTTTTCCCATACCTACCGCAAGTTTGTAATTTCGAGGCGATAAAAAAACGATTACCTACTTACCTTACAGACTAAGATACATTCTGATACATATATAATATGACATCATATTTAAATTAGAAAAAAATATATTAAGTATATCTAGACGAAAAAAAAAGATTTTTGTAAATATTTATATAGTTACGTATTTGTTAAGGAAAATAGTCATGACCTCACTTAATTAATATTAAGATATATGTAAATATAAACGTGTGTCGTATATTAAAAGACAAATGACAAGAGGGAAAATTCTACAAAATCATAATTCTTGTAATCGTTGTGGTTTACTTAGAATTATATATGTAAAATTTATAAAAAAATATGTGTTTAGTTAGACCCTTATGATAAATTAATTAAAAGGTTTATTCATTGAATTTTATGAGCTTAATGAGAATACTTTAGAGTAAGTTTGTGCTCGACTTATTATTTCGTGTAACAACCTCAGACTAGGCGATACAATGGGGCGGAGACCTAACACGATTCTACCATAAATTGCAACTTCAGGTGAAATATTTTATCGCATAAATTGTTAGTCACCAATTTTTGCCAATGTACTATCTCTAAACGTTATGCCTAGGTATAGAAATTTTACGCGGATGAAGTCGCTGGCATGGTACCTACGCTAGTAAGTATTATGTATAGTAATTAGTAATACCTACTTACCTATAAAAAATATTTTAAATCAGTCATATTTATTTTAAAAAGTTATTTAGTCTTAAAAGATATTTAAATAATTATACACAGGAACCGCTTATTTCAGTCTGAAATTTCTACCAGCCCCTTATTATTTTTGAATAGAAAATGAAGCGTCTATTTAAATTTAATAGAATAGTACCAATAAATAGTAATAATAAGAGTAGAAAGTGGTATGGAATTGATTAATATTCAGTAACCCTAACAATAATTTAATATGACTTGACTATGATTAAATAACATTTTAACAACAATTTAGATGACAAACTAATGGCCACAATTTGGAAAGCAAAGATACCTATGCTACATACTGCTACCGCTGGCCATGGGCTTCTCACGACAACTAGAAAAGGCCTGGAGTCTATTTCACTACGCTACTCCAATGCGAAGTAGGTACGAGTAACTAAAATGCAATTCCTTTTATTCTGATTATGAGCAGAAAATGATCATCTAACAACGTGTGACGATGTAGATTTGCGGTCAGAGTAATGGGTCAAAATTATGTGTTGTGTCCTTGCAACGTGGGATGTGCAACTTATTGCGTCACGTTCCCTCTAATTTATTTGTGTTGATGTGGATGTCCAAATTATAGCTTTTCGATGGCGGGTACGGAACAGAGGCCGCGGTCAGATTCTAAGTGGAATACCTTCGACATTTTTTGTACACCTACAAACTTCTTGACTTCGCCTCATTTTTTTGTGAATTAGGAACACCGTAAATTATTAGAATAAAGTACAAATTTAAAGGCGCATTTTGATTTTGATTTAATAACTACCTACGTTTGTTCTAGACGTGTCTATCGTTAACGAGAATCTTTGACTTGTTACACAGCATTGTTCACATTGAAAAGGTACCTAAGTAGATCATTATAGTTTTCCAGTTATATAATGAAATGGTATTTGAATAAAATTCATTATTATTAATAAATAATTAATATAAAATATATATATTGTGTCTCCATCAATTAACGTTTTCCCGCTATCTTCCTTTTAAGCACATCGGTTGTCAGCAGCTAGGTAATAGGTACCTACCTAGGTAAATATTTTGTTGAACAATATTTAATTATTTACATATACCTACCTCACTTATATTTTTAAAAAGGGTTATTTTTTCATTGGAATCTTACTGTTTATTTCAATATTTTAATTTAAATTAATTCATAGGATATTTGCCTTTTCTTAATTGTAAAACTTAAAAGAGAAATAGATTTCAAGACAGATACGTGTCATAATGAATAAAACACAGCAACAAACCAAAGCGAAGTATTTCCCACACCTACACGATTTGCAATTAAATTACATGTCGTGATTTATACCTTGTAAATTCTCCATTTGTAGGCATGTCATAAAAACGTAATGAAGTCGTTTACATAACAATTGTGACGGCAATAATTTTATTCTGTTTTCAACCAAACTAAAACCTATTTTCTGAATACTTGATTAACTCGTATGTTGTAGGTAGGTAGGGCTACGGGCTATGACCTATACTGTTTGATTATGATACTTATCTACAGCTACATTGTCAAGGCAATAGCTAAAATTCGCATGTAGAGTCGCATATAGAGTCCTTAGCCTTAAATTGGCAGTCCGAAGAATAATATCAGGTGCAAGTATCTACACATGCATAGGTATTACGTTCAGGTGTACAACTGAAAATCAATTCCGTATAACTGACGGTTGACTTTAAAAGTTTGACCTGGGAATGGTGGAAAGTATGTCCGGTACATCGGAGCGATGTTGTTCTTTCGTGTCTTACCACTGAGGAGTTGTCGAAATTTTTTTACCCATTATGCATTATGCAAATGAGCATGCAGGCCACCTGATTTTAGGTGCTGACAACCCATCGAAACTAACGTCCAACTATGTCATACGTGGAAGCGTTACCTCTCATGAGGACTGTGATGGTCGCCTTAAATTATGTAGGTATTTCCTCTCGGAACATCCTGGTATTCCGATATGGTGCTGAGGCTAGTATGTACCAAGCTATTATTTTTTGACCCGCTGTAGACGCACTCTATAAATAATAGGTACCTATTGATAAATAAATACAAATAGCTTAATACAATTAGCTTATACAATAGCTCTATGGGTGTGGTCGCACAACGGTCGTACCTAGATGTACCAACAAAGTATAAAAAAGATTATCATAAATGTAAATATCACAATGACAACCTCATTTAAATCCACGGGGTTCTACGGTACCTAATGTCTGAAAATTTACAGATTCAATAGTAAGGCAAGTATCTTTGAATTATCTTTTGATAAATCAATAGATATTCAAATAAGAACATTATTATGGTTAAGACATCAAAATCAATTATTATTCTCGAACAGAACTTATCCTCGGAGGTATTTATCATTATGATCTCGACCACAAAAAGAGAACGCTACGGAATAACTTATTTAAGGCGTGCAAAGGATTGTGTTCTTTATTCAGAGGGAGGTAAATGTACATCCCGTGTAAAATTGAGGCACTATGCTTGGAGCGATTTCGATTTGGGATACATGAATGCGTGCAAAGGATTTGGACTGTTTACGACTTCGTGGGTGGTTCTGGGCGTGGCATCTTCTTTCCTCCTTGCACCTGTGGACCCTCTGCGGCGATCTTTCACCCACGGCCGCTCCCACAGGACTCTTGTTAAGACATTTTTTGTTCCTCACAATTCGCTTTGAAACGGTCGGACAGGCAAATATTTACACACGATTTTGAAAATCTCGTTACCACACTAACCGTTTTCGACAGGATACTTTCATTTCGTAGGTATACTGTTGCTAATTGTGTTTGCGTCGCAAAACCGTTCTATTAGTATTAACATACCTACGAGCAGGCACACTAAAGCGTCTTTGTACCATTAATATATGCTAAATATTTTATGTACCGATATAAAATGTTCTCTTATATAAGAAAAGTTCCAAAGATTATTGCATATCTTATAGACATTCATATATTATATAAAGTCATGGTCGAAGGCAGGGGGATGGTTTTTGGGGTTCAAACTTTCTCTTCACCCTGATATCTAGGTCCTACTCTATATTTTACACATCATTTCTATTATAATTTTTTTATCGTTTATGAGTACCTAGGTAGCAAACAACCCACCTCATGATAAGTAGGTAGTCACTTCGCTGTGATCCATGGACCTGAGATTACCTATCCTACATGCGTGGAGGCGATGCTAGTTTGCTTCTGTAGTATTCATGAAATACTGACATGGTTGCTTCAAATATACTAGGTAGTATGTCTGGCATCCACCCTCACCAACCGAAACACAAGTAGGTACTTACTTGGCACAAGACTTGTTTAATGACGGGTTTTGAGGGCAGCGATGACACCTCCCCGGGCAAACTCTATCAACCGTATCCAGATGGTCCAGGGTTCAATCGCGAAATAATTATTTAAATAGGTTTCTACCTATGTATTTTCGATTCATGAATTGGTGCTTAGGTAGTAATTTACCAGCAGTAGCTTCCCGCTAATTTATGTTTATTTTCGCGTAATTAAACATCGAATTTAATTTTACAAAACATATAATTACCTAAGTATGTACTAAGCCTCACAATATTCAAAACGATTTATCAATTCGAAAACATATTTATATCTTTAAAAACTTTAAAAATCCTTGTATGTAGGTATAGTGTCTACTGTTACGAGTAGGTAGGAAGTGTAGGAACCTAACTATCCAAAAGAGCAAATGACTCACTGAAAACGTATGAATCACAAAAACACCTTAACCGCTACTTTTAACGATATATTGATAAGTTGATAACTCTACCCTCTACAATCTTTTGTTGAAAGCGACAGGACCGTAACACCGACAAGTTTCATAGAAGACACAGTGAAGCATATCTCATCTCACGGAGATTTAAATCCCAAGTATTATAATGAAATAAATAAAACAATTCACTGTCGAAACGTAAACAATGGCTAATGGTCGGAGTGCTTCTGCGCAGTGTATTTACGAGAAGCATTCTTTTGGAGCCGATGGCGCTTGGGGGACAATGGCGATTATTTATCTAAGGTGAAGACAAAACAAAAACACTGCTCCTCAACATTACACCATAGTGAAAAAAATGACAGCGACACTCGGAGAAAGTTAACAGCCGCACAAAAGCTGCGGCTGAAGATTTTAAGATAATGCAAACACGCATTTTAAAAGCATGCGATGTACGGTACCTTTTTGTGATATGCGCGCACATTGTGCAGTAAGCGCATTATGTACAGTTACTTTTATAAAATGACCCCAAAGCAGCTAATCCTTATCGGTACTTCACTTGAAAGTTGAAAAATGTCTTTTGAAGTGTAAATGAAGACTCATTTTTAAGTGTTTCAATAAAAATATTAAAGATACAGTAGGTACCTATTCAAAAAATTCCGAATACTACTACAGCATATTATATTAACGTATTAGGTATAATCCAATAGGTTTTAAACCTTATCTGTAATTAAAGACTTAACAATATAATATAGAATCAACAAGAAATAAATTTCAGAAATAATAATCAAAGAACACCTACCTACATCATTCCAATACCGTGACGCATTATAAATGGGCGTCTATGCGGTTAATTCCTTTCGGTAAAATATGCCGAGGGGGTAGTGGCGCTAACGTACTATTTTGCCTCGTATATTATGGCTTTTGTGTCCAAGATAGCGCCACCATAAAAAAATTACCGACGGAAGTAAGCTCACAAAGCGAATGCCAACGAGCAAAAACTCTACAAAAAAACTGCATAATGCGATCGAGAGGAGTGTGGGCCTCGGCCGCTCTTGTAAAATTTATAACAGCTCTATTTTGTTTACCTGCCTGACTCCGCTTTATATTGTCCTGTAATTGGAGGCATTTGACGATGAGTTATTAATTTATTGACCGTAGTTTCGCCTCAGTTTTTATGGAAGTGCTAAAACGTTCGTCATCTTCTGTCTTTGTTGACAGACGCTTGTGCAAGAATGTTATTTTATTTTATTTAGGTACAAACGAAGAAAACCTTTGCCGTTTGCTTTTAAGCCTAATGTTTATTTAACTACCTTTGACGTTAATTAATGTTTTATATCGTATCATAATTATTTATAATGGATGGACTAAAAGCATAATATTAAATTGGTTAAGAAGACTGACGACTGAAGACCTAATGTTCTTAAAAATAATAATCTTCAATCACAATTCTTTTACGACCATCCGATATGGAGTTCTGTTGGTCTTCTTCAGCACTTATAATAACCCTGGAGGATACCAAAGGCACTTATCATGATCCTGGCATTGTTGGTGGTGCAATTGCTTTGCAAAGAAATAGCTAGTAGTTTGTATTAACAAGCTAATTTTTCGAATAACGCTTGATTTATTGAAATCCGTAAATCTGTTTCGTGTTGTATCTCCGAAGTCAAGGTCTGATCATCATTATTTTTCTATGGGACCAAAATTCAGAGAAATTCCCACTATGGACCTAAAACCATACATATTATTATGTACCTATGTATATCACATGATATAATATCACGCAATCATTTAATCAATATCTACTTTTAAATGAAAGGAAACGAATTAAATAACTCCAATGGCTTCTTAGCAACAAAGTACATCAATAGGGTTACGACTACTTAATTCTAATGTTTGTGTACTGGTCAAACAACATGTATACTTTGTGTTCGGAAACCCTTTCGTGTCGAAGGTTCTTAAAGACCTACCGTGCGGGTACACGGCCGGTGACTAGGCCCAAGTAAACACAGATATCGCATTCTCGTTAATGTCGATGTATTTAACCACCAGTCCTACTATTTAATACACCAGTGATAATACGTATGGGTATAGTGTTAATACATAATGTTATTATGTATGTTATAAAGAGAGCTTTTATATCTATGGATAATAATCTCTGGAATTATTGTAGGTACTTACAGGCATACCTGTAAAATTATTATAATAAATACAGTTACTTAATACTTAGGTTGAGTTCTGAATAAATACCTATGTGTGCTTGTGCTTTAACAGCACAAGCAACTACGTCAATAGGTAGGTACTAGGCTGCACGAAACAGATTATCAGATATTAAAGAATATTGTTCCTGGTAAAAAGATTTAAATTACGTCCACAACAGTGTAGGTATCTGGTATAGGTACCTATGTTCTATTGACATAACCATTTTCATTTGTGCAGCATCTTAAACGGTATATTATGATGGTAACACCCTATTTAATGCATATTTGATATTCAGCATTTCAAATTAAGCCAATAATATTTTTATTTATTTTAAAATAAATTTCTTTATATTATAAAAAAAATGTATATCATGATTTTTTATTTTATTTATGTCTAAATTCAGCTCTAAAAAGGTCTGGTCCTTATCAGGAGTAACCCTGGATCTTCACAGCCGCCTATCACCGGTGTTTCTGTTGGAATTTGTGCCTTCACTAAATGATTATTCTCTTTGTTTTCTTTTCGTCTGGGCTTCCAATCGAAACGTTAAAACATTATTACGACTTTTGTACCTCGGCTGAGTCTAACAACGGCCGCATAATGGCTATTTTATACGATTGTTTATTAGGTTTCCCGAACGTTTCATCAGTTTTATTTAGCTGAGTTATAATGTTTATAACTGAAAATATTAGGGTTTTCTTGTTGTATATATATATCTTAAATTTTAAGTATTTTTAAACTTGACAATTAGCTGGTATATACTTAATTGACAATATTTAACTATATTGCTGGAATAGGACATCATCAAAGATTTTTTAGGCTTAAGGCCATATAGTCTTCAAAAATTAACTACCAAGTACAGATGAAACGTTATGGAGATCTCTTAGACATGAAGGTTTCTTTGCGATGCTTATTAATCAAAACATGTAGGTACCTAAAATTATGTTACTTTAAAATGTTTAATAATGCTTGTGAAATGTCAGTACTACCTATTGGGTAGTAAGTTCAAGTTTTCTTTGGCACCTGTAGACGAATGCGCCATTTACATTGTAATGCTCGCGCACAGCCTCCAACCTGTTCGATTAGGAGGGGAATGCCGTCTGCATACTTACTAACTTACCATAAATAATATAATATTAATAAAAAAAAACACATTACTAAAAATAAAAAAGCACAATATTATATAACAATAATAATTCAAAATCATCACAAAATCACACCGAATAGCCATTGCGGCCTATACCTACGGCATTTCGACATTCAAGTCCCCACGATATCAATGGTGTCCTAGGTACATAACAGTAAAATAACATCCGTACACACAAATACGTGATTGATTCCGAGGCGGGGAGGGGGGTGCAGGCGCAGCGGCAGTGACCGCTGCAGCCAGGTGCGTGCGGCCATCGACACCATAAAATTAATAACCCGTCGAGCCTCCTAACCAATGCACTCTTGAGTCTCATGTGCACTTCACACATGATGCATTCGAAAACACGCGCTTCAACAACTTTTATTCACTTCCCACCAAATCTCAATTAGGTACATCACGCACCTGTCGTGTCTAGAATGACTTATCAAAGGTATTTTTGTTATAAAATATGTCTAATATTTAAAATGGATTACTTATAACTTTTCTATTTGTTATGTTTATGTAAATAATCTTAATTATACCTATACATATACCTATTTATACTTATATTTTAATCTTACTATACTAACGTTATCCCTATTCGTTATGTTCTTTTAAGATCTTCTTATTTTAACCCACTTATTTTATTAACTTAGGTATAAGAAACTTACTTTACTTTTATGTTTTAATGTTATGAGACTAACTTCCTTTAGATTAAAATTGAACGTAGACAAATAGACGTCAAACTTTTACGCGTACACACTTAAAAAATTATCATAGGAAGGTATGACAAAGGAATAATAGTCATTTAGTTCCCACAACTTAAATTATCATCGGTCCTTTCAACGCGTTGTGCCTCATTCAGGGTTGATGTTAAATTTGTATTTAATAGCGGTTTGAGCAGAAGATGAGATGAGGTCCGGCCGGCAGCTGCGGGCGGGTGGGGGCCGGAGGAACGGACTCCGCCGAGACGGTGAGTCTGCCTGATAAAGGAGGATTTTATCCGCTCGATTTAGCATGAAATTGGAACACAAAGTGAATAAAGCCACAAGATTGTAAACATTATGAGGTTCCTCTTTTTTATTGCGTGCATTCGGCTTATTTACGGTTTTCTTTTTATTGGTCACTAGATGTCCGCCTCGAACTCCCTATTTATTACCTTGTTAACTCTAGTTAACGAACCGATCACCCAGGACCAATTCGATGCTCGCGATTCGGTTAATTGGAAATTTATCGCTCTACCGTCGCAGTCTTACCACTCTTACCGTAATTGATTCGAGCTGTGCGTGTACGAACGTTGATGCGTTGGTAATCCGAATATTAGGTATATTGAAATTGAGATAGAGAAATCTCAAAACAGGAAATTATGTTTTTTTTTCTATTTAAAAAACTCATATTGTAGAGGCGAGTGTAAATCACGAGTGCGATGCGTTCCCACGCGAGCATGTAGCGTTCCTTCCACCAGAATGAATGACTCACTGAACTCAAAGCTCCATTTCCACAAGTCATAGTGCAATTAATAATATACGGCATCCTGTCGAATTATCTCTCGTCGTGGCAGGGGTCCGGCCGGCTTTAATTTACCACAATGGAAGTCGGTTCTGAGAAGCGTTGGTCGGCGAGGCGGGCCGATTCTTCGACGAAAACAAACAGAAAATAATTATCATAAAGATGAAGAGCGGCCGCTCAAGCCTCGCCGCTGCTAATGGGAGCCCACCTGGCAGCCCGGCCGGCTCCCCGCGCCTCACACACGCGCATATACGCTTACACATTCCATTCGATGTAAGATGTAACCCATCGAGCGTTCGAGCGGACTCATCTTCTCCAGCCGCGCCCGCGCCGCATTGCGCCCGCGCTCACCTCCTTCCACCGTCCTTCAATTTTTCACAAAATGTTTTCAATTTATTCTTGCGTACACAGAAAAATAATTATTAAGTACTTAAATATATAAAACAAAAAAAAACTTAATAACCCTAATGGACATTGAGGACAATAATCGAGTCTGCTAGACTTTAAAATATAACTTCTCCTGTCTCAGTTCTTACTTACACTCGTCGCAATTCATGAGAGCCAATTTTTAAACGATAGGTACATGCGAGAAACGGGAACTATACATATCTTATTAAAATACTTACAAAAGTTACTGAACCTACTTACGTTTACTTTAATAATAAAAAACGTGTTCAAGTAGTAAATAATTATTTGATAACCTTTTCGGTCCTTTCGCCCGCTACGAATTTTGGCAGCTACAAAAGAATAACTGAAAATATTTTTACGCGATGCTACGAAATGTAACGCTACGATTAATTTATTTTGCTTCTATGTCAACTTAGGTTATTAAAATGATACGATTAGTTTAAAAGTTAGTACTTACCTTTTTAATTTATAGTTAATTTTTTGAAATATGTTTAAATGCATAAATTGTATATTAACATTTTTTTAAGTTCCATTATTTAAAGTTGTAGCAGACGTATCTAACTAGGAAGCAAGTATTTAAAATAATAGTTTATTAATTAACGAATTACGCGTTCCTGAAGAGGTACGTATACCTACGTAAATACCTATTGCATTCCAATACCTTCGTTAAGATCTCACTTTGCCGCGATAACTTTGTCTTGTCAACAATTTAACACCGTGACGCTTTACGCTATCAAACTGTGAATACTCAAGATAAAATGCACTGAGGAATTTTTCGAGGGTGACTACTTTGTTTTTCTTTTTCAAAGCGGATGTTTCAGAACAGTTTTTGCGAAGATTCCAAGCGGCTATCAGCGGGGTGGTCCATTAAAACTGGAACAATGGCCCACTCAGTTTCTATTGCCCACTTTATCTAAGTTTGACGCAGATTATGTGAATTCTGTCGGCGTCTTTTCGAACCTACTTATTGAGGTGTAGTCATTAGGCAAGAGGCGCCGAATTTAACGTACCAATGTAGGTTTGAATAGACGGAGGAATACCTAATCAATAAAAGAGAGAACTGAACCTTATCACTTAGATACCTAACTTAATTTGGTCTGATCACTTGTAAGTAGAGGCGCCTGTGTTAGTATAGGACTTGTGATAGATATGACTGGGCAATCGCATAAAAATTTAAAAATATTGTCTATAAACCTTAATACGGTTGTACTGTACGTTGAGGTTGTAAGGTGACCATACAATTAATAGTTATTCTACTGAATTTAATAAGGACGAAAGTATGAGCACTTCCTTATTAAGCTATTGACGTCAGGAGCAGGAGGTCAGAGAGATGGTCAACCAAACTTTCTAATGTTGAACTGATGCACCGTCGTCGTAGTAATAAAATAACGATTGCAATACTTGTCATTATCATCATCATCTCCATAGCAATTAGCACTCTTGATAGGGAACCACATAAATACTTCTACCAAACGTAAAACAACGTACCTACCTAACGTATCGTAGGTACTATAAAGTACCTACCTAGATAATTAAGTAAAATTTTCCAATTTCTATAACAAAGTCTTAACTGAAATCATTCGCCGCAACAACATTACGCATAATAACTTACCTACACCTTATGCCCGACTCAGTTATTATACCGTTTATTTAGTTTTCATGTTTTCATGCATATGAT
>DWAV01000174.1:0-25529 GCA_018231305.1 Noctuana lactifera
CCCTAAGTGTTAAGGGTTGTCCACCCCTTAGGTTTTATTGTTATATGCGGTACGAAGTTCGCCGGGTCAGCTAGTAAATATATATAAAACTTATAAATGGATGCACATTTTTAAGGCCTAGCAAAAAAATCATCATCTGCTATTATGTGACAAGACTGCTTGCAATTGGTATGCTTGGTTTTATGCACCAATGCGCATATTATTTGTTAACAGTAGTAGTAAATTATGAAGATTATACCAGAAAAAAAAATTTGAATAAGAATGCTAACAAAAAATACAGTATTGTCAACCAGACTTGATCTTACTTTGGGTGACCAGCTACTTCGATCTAAATTTTAGTTTAGTAATACAAAGAGGTAATGCTGCTCATGTTCTGGGCACCATGCCACAGAATGAAGTATTGGATGACATATTAATTTCATATAGTTTTTATATCGCGTATACGTTTACGCGATTACATACGCGATATATTTATCTCCACCAATCCGCATTGGAGCAGCGTGGTGGAGTATGCTCTAGGCCTTCCTCGGTTGTGGGGAGAGACCCATTCCCAGCAGTGGGACATAAAAAAAAGGGAATACGTTTACACAAACAACATTGTTATTTTATTGATATAATTAAAATGCGATTTTATAATCTTTTACTTACCGTCAGGAACTACAGACACAGATGCCATTTCAATTTCTTGAGGAGGTGGCATGGGCGGTGCCACTGTTCGCACTTCGCACCCGGCATTGTCATCTAAGTCTTGATAGCCTTTTGCTCTTCGAATCTGAAAAATTCATATAAACACAAATACAAATTTATTGACGTGGAATACATAGGTAACGGTAGTTTATGAACTTGCGACTTCTTAGAACTTACCATTATTAAGATTTATAATGATTATTTAAAATAAAAAGGTCTTAATACGTTGCCATTATATGCTCACTATTCATAAGAAATGCTAAAAAATATTTAAAAGTTATACATATACATAACTTCTATTCTATTTTGAAAGTTTACTTTTAGTTTAGTTAGCAATAGATTGTTTAAAAAGGGAAATGACGTTTACGTCAACATGTCAGTTCAATGACAGTCAGCCATAGATGAGATGATAGAGTACCTATTTAAGTCGTAGACGGAGTTTTACAGATTTTTGCACCATAATTACGACTGAAATCCATTGTAAAATCGCATAGTTAAACTATTTCTGTCTCATAGGTGTATGCTGAAGTGTGGTCTATTTTTATCCTCTGTTTACGCTTTCTATATTGGTCTATGACATAAGTCAGTGTCATCACTGTCAAACTGTCATCGTCAGTAATGACATGTCAGGTTTTTTTTTTCTTTTATGGCAACATGCTGCGGCGGCAATCATGCCAATGAGAAAACGGGAAAACATCTTAGGAATAAAAATTTGAACGGAAAAATTTGGAAAATACAATCAGGAAAGGACAAAGCCATAAACATAAACAGCTT
Organism: Noctuana lactifera; assembly: GCA_018231305.1. Taxonomy (NCBI): domain Eukaryota; kingdom Metazoa; phylum Arthropoda; class Insecta; order Lepidoptera; family Hesperiidae; genus Noctuana; species Noctuana lactifera. The sequence goes on from DWAV01000174.1 coordinate 1,462, forward strand.
TGCCTTCGGTAAGTTGAGTTGACAGACAAGTTATGTCTTTTGGGGTTTGGGGTGCAGCAGGTGCGGAATAGAAACTATATAGTTTATTTAATATTTTAATTTAATTAATTAAACCTAATACATTTTTATTTTAATACTAATTCTTATAACCTAGCGATGTAAGACCGGAATGCATGAGTTTTCGAGCCCTCTCCTTTCTCACGGCAGTGTTTCCCTGTATCGGCAAGCAGTCTCGAATTCGATATCTTGCAAATACAATTCTCCTAATATAGAGTAGGTACTTATTTATTATAATAATGTAATCTTGGATAATAATAATATTCTGAATGACTGTTTCATTAAATAAGAATCTCTTGTCAAGACAATGCATTTCAAAACATACTAAAATTAATATTCATTGCCTTAAAGTACGTCCGAATGATCTCTGTTTCTCGCAAACATTTTCGGGCAGCATCACCGAAAATCATGAAATAGAATTCAATGAGGAATAAGCATTTTTATGAGAATAGGAGTTAAATATTTTGGAGTTAAAAGTATAAATCCTCTTTACTCCCTATCCCTTCAGATACATTAAAATGGAAACGCTATGGGAAATCAACTTTATTGAGATTAGATTAGACTAGGCGTTTTTATAGGAATAACGTTAGTAACAGGAAAATATGTTTAAATCAAAATTGTTAAACATTAAGTGCTTATGCCATTAATTATCTTCTATTAGACGTTACATTGGACTTTACAAAGTAATCTCATTTCATATTTATTACTAAGCGAAAAGAAAGCATACCTGCGTGGGTGTTTGATGTAGGCGTACCTACCCACCTACAATTTCAAGGAGCTGGCTCCTTAAACGAAAGGTCAGAGGTAAAATGTAGATGTTAGGTTATATAAGTTCTTCATATTACTATGTTGAATAGGTATTCAACAACGTTCTAGAACGGCCATATTATTTTTTACAAAGCAACGGTAGGAGCTAACTATAATTTTAAATGATTACTACATAATATTTTGGCAAGTTGATTTAAATATTACCTACTTATTGGTATAATCTGCGTAAGGTAGGTACCTAAGTACTTTAATTTCATTACAGGTCTAGTAATTAAACCGAAAATTATTAGGACTTCTGACGGGCAAATGAGTCATGATAATATATGAGTCTAGTCTATTTTAGTGTATCTAAGATATTTTACTATTAGTATTAACTTATTTTCGGATCACTTGATCACTATGTTTAATGTTTTGCTATTGAGAGTTAGCTAATTAATGTCTTTTTGGTGAAAAATAGATGCCGTTAAGTACAAAGTTAAGTTAATACAAAGTACGTAAATAAGACACAAAACATTAACAGAAACTACGATCTTATTGTGTTATGAGTAGATCTCTGCCAGGGAATCATATTCACTGCAACTTCTGACATAGTAAGAAGGCTTCAGAGATAAAAGTTTTTCTAAATAACTGAGAACCTTTACAGTAGTAAGTACCTAAGCCCAAATATTGAACTAATCAGTTATTATTATCCTTACTTTACAGATCCCGTATTAAGTATTAATGTAACTATTTATCTCTGTTTTAATGTTAAATCTATGTGTTTTATCCGTCCATTTCAATCTATTATGTTTATTAATATTATTAGGTAGGTAGCTGAAGAGTAGGTAATTAAATAATAAACTGTAATTGCAATTTGTAGTCATTTATTATTCTTCTTTAATAGGATACAACAGTTAATTATATTAGCATTCTACTTATCAGAAATGTATCCACTTTCATTTAAAAATAAACATAAATTACATTAATAAAGTAAACCCTTTACATTAATAAAGTCTATACAAAATATAAATAGATACTCGTAAGTGTGTAGGAATTTATTCTAGATACATTATATCTTGAGCCAAGTCTTGCTATACTTTATGTACATAATTTATCAGCTTTACTAACAGATCGGTTACGTCATCTTACAGTTTTAGACATTTGTTTTACAACACAACTACAGGACAATATTTATTGTAAGGTACGAGTATATCTCTACTATTAAACAAATAGTTGAAAATAAGAAAGTACGTTATATTAACACGAACCAAATCTCATTTTTTCAAGGAAAGATTACATTACAAATAATTAGGTATTACCCATATAATGGTATTAATACCTATATTCACATGAACTAGTAATACTTTAAATGTGATAGATACTAATTTCAATATTAAAATTACTAAGTAATAAGTTATAGGATCTTGTCTACAAATAACAGGAAAGTAGGTAATTTGACATTAATATAAACAGATATGTACTTTGAAAGATATTTTAAGGGCGCAGTAGGTATATCAAAAATAAGACATTGGGATGCTTGAAATTGTGTTATAGAGAAGTACGGCTCATTTATGAAATAGGACGAAATTCATTACATTTTTGTAATTTCAACAATTGGTCTTATAGACCTGCTGTAATACAAACATTAGATAAGAAGCTGTAAAGCTAAAATATCACCTAATCCTCTGCCCCATAGAGAATTACTTCTTTCTTACAGATACAAAATGTATACTATGTTTTATATCTTTGCTTTGCAATAAGATTTCTGGTATTGTCTGCTTAGACCGTTGAAATAAAAAATAAATATAGCACCTGAATATATAATATTATACTTCGTATACGAAAACAAATTTAGGCCAAAAATGTCAGCTTTCGGATAACTAATATGGTGATTTGCAGTCATTTACATAGAGCTGAAATTATTCTGAATTGCATGTAAATAGGTAGTTTTTTCAATACTTTTAAAACTGTCGAAGTACAATTGCATGTAGAAAATTTTACGTAGAAAAATGACTTACGACTTAATAGGAAGTAAAAAATAGAAGGCCTATGTATTTTGTTCTGCGCCAATAATTACTGCTTATCTCATGTCCTATAAGAGTCTCTATAATATCTACCACGGTTTATACAAACCAGTGCGAAGTGAAATACAGACATAATTTTAGATGTAACGATTTTAATGCATTATTTTCTATCTAACGATTAGTCTTAGACAATCAGTACCTAATATATTTACAAATGCACATGTCGTACATCTTAGTTTGGAACTGCCGAGTGAAGGAAAACCTTAATTTATATTATGAAAAGTTCATCATTCTCATAATTACTAAACAACCCATAACCCTTCGTTCACTGTTGATTATAGTCTCATTTTGTACATTTACTCGCGTTACTGGTATAATACACATCTCAAACTGGTAAAGAATCGAAAAGGATTTAAATCCTGACTGATATATCATAGGTTTTACCTAATAGAGTTATGATGAAGGTGAATACTCGAAACATTTTGTTCTACGAAAGCCACAGAAGGTAAGAACTATGGCATAGGATACAGTTGTTTAAAGAATAACACATTTAATTTAGTTTAAAGTTACTCTAAAGTTGGCATTAAAATCGAGCGATATAGAGATAAAAAAGAAGGAAGGTTCAAATCGGACTAGATCATTAGGTTTAGTTTTTTTTTTTTCATTTTGTTTGCCTGGATCGAGAACTTGTCATCATGTCGTTTGTATCATGTTTCCGCAAGTATCTAAAGTCTACATTATACTCAGTCTCATATTTGTTGGCGGTAATCAGATATATCCATTTACGTAGCGATGCGATGTTTTAATCCCCGAAGTTCATCCACCAGGTCGTTGTCAGCTGCTACGAAACGTTTGTCGATTCTTCGTTGTTTCAAATCAACCTGTTGTTAAAAAAAATGTTTGTCAGATTCCATTCATGAAGCAGTTGCTCTAAGTGGGTTAGTCAAGGAGACGGTTTTAGGTGATGTCGATCCCCGCTCCCCGCTCGCCCTGAATGACCCGGCCTCTGCGCGCCGTGTCACCCACCACCCCCGGCCCGGCCCGGCCAAGTTATTTTTAGACTAGGGGGTTCCACAATCTATAGCGAATATCTATAAAATGTTCGTATGATCTGAATAAGAATGAGATGTATTAAACACGGTTTGATTGAAGGAAACCGAACTCCACGACAACATTTCTTAATAATTAAAATACTTACATGAGTCCTGTTATCCAGAAGTTTTGCGATGGTCTTGTAGAATGTTGAATTATTTTTGTTTTGCTTTGAATGATAATTATGTTGAACTGTATTCTGCGCTGGACGAGGCACCATCACTTCTTTTTGTCCTGTTTTTTGGGTTTCGGTACTGATTACAGGTGCTGCCGTTGTTACACTTCTTTTGTTGCCATTCCAGTTAATAAAGCTGTCGGACTCATCTCCAACGTAGTCATCTTCATCGAATCTTGGAACAGTTTTCGGCTCGTGATACAGCGGTTTCCCAGCTAAGGCTTTTAATTCTCTGACATCTTCATCTTCGATATCTTTTTCTTCATAATCAGGAGTTGAGAAAGCAGCGCGTGCATTCTCCCTTCGTCTCTGGGCATCTTGAGCCATTTGTGTTAGAATCAAGTTATCTAGGAAAGCTGCATTGACGTCATCCACATTGCTCGAGCGCCAGTTGGGATCAGCATCACTCTCAAACCACGTTTCCTGACCAATGGGTAGTGCTGCTAATCTTTCTTCCTGTCTTTTTGGCGCCTCATTGGCAAAATGGCCATAAGGATCGTAATAATAGCTTAAGGGCATTTGTCCGTAAACATCAGGTATGTTTATAGCTGGCGAATCATAATAATACTGTACTTTAGGCGCATAGTAATAATCCTCATCAGGGTACTCTCTAGGTGCCTGAGGATAAGCAGGCCATGCTTGCAGAGGATACTGCATAGTAAGGCCTAAATACGTAAACAGCATAGGCAAGGACCTAAAACAATTATTTTTATGTAACTCAATATTCAAAATTATTTAAAATATTTACAATAAAATACTATAATAAGCACCATTTCTTACTTTTTTTACTTATTGCAATTTATGAAACGGGTTACAACTTTTTATTATTATTACAACTATTACACTTAAAAGCTAGGTACTTACATTAAGCTCGATTGCTGCATTTTCACTAATAATTAACTTTGTGTACTTCTCAAGTAACGAGTGCCGCACGACTACGTACGCAGGGCGGGCCTCGGGGCCTTATAAGCTGGTCGCCCACGCGCGCCGCCTACACGTTCTCAATGAACATCTCCCCAACCCTCTGCCTCGCTCACCACGCGCCCCCTGCCATCCTAAACCCCCCAACTCAGCGCGGCGCTATTGATCGCGCTCACAGATTATTCATCTTACTAAACCATAATAGTACTTTTTGAACTTTCAGTGTTGTTAACGGCAGCAACAACAGCTTTATTTATTCCGTCCAAATTATTAGCTACAGTTACTCGTATGTTGATAATATTATTAGTTATGAGCATTATTTTCAATACCTACGTACCAATGAATATTATAATATGACGCAAAAACAATATACCCAGTGGTTCTATTTTTAAATTCTTCTGTGGGAGTAAACCGGAAGCGCAGGCTAGCTCAATCGTATTCCAGCATTTCTAATAATATCCCTCAGAGTCTCGAACTTTGAAATTATGTTTTTTGCAAAGGTTTCAAGCAGATGGAAAAAGAAGATAAAGTATATTTTTATCTAAACATTGGAATTAAGGGACACTAGCCAAAAGACTTAATGGATAATGGATCCTAAACTCGTGTCACACAATCAATGAGTGCCGAGAGACATGGCGAACAGAGAGTGAAGGGGGCAGGGACGTACTCGTAGTGTGGTATCGTTCCTCCTCATGCCATATGCCAGTCGTTCTGCTGATCCATTTTTTGTCGGTGTTTTGACGCAGGTAGAGCAAGGCACCTAGAGTTAGAGTTAGAGTAAGAGTTTTAAAAGGTAAACAAGGAGTTTCCGAGAAAATCTATTGTTGAATGCTTATATAAGAATATTATTTTTATATTAGAATGGAATAGAAAAACTTTATTTAAGAATTATGCGGCTATACAGACAGATTCGACCAAGTCGACCTTAGGGACAAATTCGTTTTTCTAAGCGTCTTTGAGAAATACAAACTTATTTGTGCCTCTAAAATGAGAAGGGCATAGGTCACAGTCTGTTTGGTCCTTTGGATCAATACAGGTCATGAATAATGGATATTAAGTTTTAAAGGAAGGTCTATAGAGATGGTACTGACTTTAAAATAGTTTGTCATCTCGTGATGATGTCGTCCAGGTCACCGCTGCCAGGTCCTGGTATTTATAGTTACGTTAAATACGCATGGTTGAAATCTATGCGCACTTTATAACACATGTTCTTCAACACAGTAGCCCTATATTGGATTCACCCTTACGACTAGCATTGTGTGGTAATGTTTAAAATAAACAAATGATTTTTGTGTTTGATTTTTTGATTTCTAAGACTATGACGAGTTTTGTTTTTCCATTAAAGTATGATCTAATTACATCATTCAAACTTCTTCCCCTCATTGAATCGAACCCTCCGAACGTTGGACAGTGCCATGGCATTTGTGTTTCAATCAAATCTGCCGTTAGGTGGCTATATTTGCTATAATACAAGTTCGTTTTAAAAATACTGTGCACTATGATAATAAATAATTATACCTACTCGCTTACGTCATTAACGTTTCATATAAGCTTTATCTGAAAGCTTGAACATATTGTTACTAATATGACATTTACCACTATCAGATAAGTTTTATTTAGGGTCAACTGGCATGTTATTACTTTTAGATTAGAGACATTTTATCTATATCTGTCCTAGTCCACGAGTAAACACATTTTTTATTTGACCCAATTGACCTATCTAGCTCGTTGAAGTATCTAATTTTATTACCTGTATTTATTCTCTATTCGCTATGAAATGTCTTCGATATTAAATTACCAACTTTAACGTTTAAGACAGTAATAGGAATAGGTATGACTATTAAAATAACACACTGCTTGGTATATATATCTCAATCTGATGAGGGCTTGAGAATACCTTTCTCCATTAATTTGCACGAAAGTATATTGGAAGATAAAAGATATCTAAAGGTAAAAATCCAAAATCTAAATAATATTCGTAATGTAACCATTATAACAAACACCACCTTAAGATTATGATAGTAGAACAACCCTACAATACATAAACCTTAGTAGGTAAAAATAACTTACTGAGTTTTGTTTATAATAAAGTAGTATTAAGTATAACAAGAACTACGAACTCTCTAACTCTCTACAGAAGCGGAATTAGAATTTATAATAGATCAGGAGTGAGCGATGTTAGGTAATTTATCCTATTTTTCGAAATCTCACCAATATTTGAAATGGGTCAAAATAAAGTTTTTCGATTGGTCGTGAGCCAAAGGAGGGGAAGGGGGGGTGACTCTAGCACCCTCTAACGTTTCGCGAATGTCATTCGAAGACATCTTTTTATTTTCAATTTAAACATTATATTTAATAATGTCAAATCCCTAAATATTTCAACATTTGCCACTACTTACAGACGCAATAAAAGCTCCTAAGCTGCCAAGTCCTCATATCTCTCTTTTTAAGTTTAACACCCACATTCATTTCTATTTCACAAAAAATGTGTTTCGAAGTAACGAACCACCTACTCATTGTTGGATGACTCATAACTTATTCAGTAGAAACTGATCTATACTACTTAGTACATATTGAAACAAAAAATACTGACGGGTGTCAATTACAATAAGGCATTATTAGTAGGTTCGGTTCTTCTGGTAATTAAGTTTGTTATATAAATAACGATATTCTGCGGACTATTGTACTGGATATAATTATTGATTATTATGAACATTTTTCAGGATTTGAGAAAAGGGCCAAAATAGAAAGCGTAAAAAGTCCGTATTTTAAATTTCTGTCCTGATCATAGATTTATATCGATCTATGATCCCATATTTATTATAGAGCTGCACTTAATTGGACTTTGATAGGTACGCTGATACTTTAATAGGTCAGAGGATACTTCTACTTTTGAACAGTAATAAGTAAACGTTACGTATAAACAAGTTATAATAATTATTATTATGTATGTTCAGAGTTTGATAAGCTTATGTCTAGAAATAGCGTGAAGCGATAAATGTATTTATAGTGCCCTCTCAATAAGTTGGCGATGTACTCGTACGTTAAAGCCGTTATTTGCCAAATTGCTATAAGATTGGGAGAGGGTGGTGAAATCGGTAACAGCGCGCTGCAGTCGAAGTGCATCGTTAACGATTGCGGAAGTCGTCACAAACAACAGGTCAATGACCGGTTGGCGCCAATACGTCGACATTTCAGTCAATATGTACTTCCAATACTTTATATGCAATCGCTATGCATTTCAGGAAGTTTCATATAATAAAAGTGATTTAATTGAAATTAATAATGTTATCTTAGAACATTACGAGTATGTTGATATATTATATAGCATCAAGAATCATTTATAATTGCGGTAATTTTAACTTCTGATTTTCTCTTACGATTGAAACCCCCAGTACATATTGCTTAGAATTTATTGTTTTATGACATTTTTAATTTGCTGAAGCTACCTGTAACAACTACCTACTCAGAATCGACCTGTTACCCGTAATTTAATTACCAGGCTAAATATTCCTTTCTCAGTAGTAGCGTTTATTTATTCAGCTGCTTGGAATTTTCCGAGTACTTTATATATTCACGGCCGAACTGTAAGCGAATCACTTAGAATGTAGATGTATGTATTACAGTTTTTTATTCTTTAATAACATAAGCAACATAAGTATATATATTTCAATCTATAGATATAATCCATAGAATACCAATACTTTGGACGTAAAACGTACATTAAGAATACAAATTAAAAATACATAATCGTTATAAGTGATAATTACCTTCTAAATTAATTTAATTTTGTCCAAAAGCAAATCATAATAATATGTTTAATTTGAATATGTGTAGCTGAAAGTCGTAGTAGAAGCGCTACGAGGTGCTACGACAATTCGAATGCGTAAATTTGTTCTAGTTATGTTACACTGAAAAATTTCCAGGTAGCAGAGCTTTATACGCAGCTTGACCGGGTCGATATCACTGTTGCTTTTAGGACAAAGAATGAAAGATAGCTTTAGAAAATTTAATGTAATGATTGAACGATCAAATAATAAACTATTACACAAAGCTACCATTTTAAAGTTTCATTAGCTTTATAATTATGTATAATAAAAACTCTATGTGATTTTTTATCGCCAGTGAAAACAATGACTTTATATACGAGTAGCTTGCTCTATGTCAAATATTCAGTTGTTCTTGATTATATGTGTATTTTGTGATGTAGGGTTAAATCCCAAACCGTAATAAATAGTTAAAACTTTGTCCAATGAATAGTTGAATAAATAATGGATATATTAACCGAATACTTTTGTATCAACGTACGAGTATCCTGGCTATGATTGATTAAGCAGCAGATTTTTCTTCTATGAATTATATAAGAGTTTAAGAAATAAATAGTCTACATTAGGTAGTTATTTTCGGCTGTTGTCAAGCTCCAATACAATTAGTAAATGTTTTCTGTGTCATAAGCTTCGTGCTCAATATACATTAAACAAAATGCTCCATGAATTTCTAAAGTAAAAGGAATTTTCTCGAGCTTTTGTTCAATACGGCGTAGGAGGTAGCTTCTGCTATAAATAGCGGGCTGTTCTCTTCGTTGCGGACGACGATATACCTACCTATCTGTCGATACCTCATGTCTTTGTTATTTGAAACTTGCCTCTCTCTCTATTTTGTGTTTGAAACCTACATTTTCAATCATAAAGGCAATTCTATCATAAAAATTTCCCTTACACAGCCCATAGTATGTCCTTATATTTTCCATATAATTTTAAAACGGTAAAGAACAAGTTAAAGGCTCTGTCAATAGATTATTTGCTTGACGTGGCCTAACATTTAACATTTATTGTTTAAACTATAATTTTGCAGACATAATTCATTTTAGCAATTTATGTCGGTACCTGTAGATATTAATTGATTTCAATACAAATTTTTTTTAAAACTTTAATTTTTGCAAGGCTCTATATTAAAACACTAAACTTACTATTTTCATTTACAATGCACATCACCTTTCTGACTATTTATAGATAAATTTACGTAATAGGTATGTTCGTAGGTTTGCTGGGATATAGGATCAATTCAGTCGTCAGGTCTCGTTCCATTCATGAATGTAAGTTCTTACGTCATTCGCCCCCAGGGAGGCATGGCTTCTCCCCTCACACAAAGCCAGTGCGCAGCTACTGGCAGGGGGAGCTGACGTCAAAGTTTTCATGCAACAAGTGTATGAAAATGTAGTAAGTATGAACAGAAGGCTATTTTTATCTGACCCAAAAGGTCTCACGTAGGACTTCTACTAAAGACGTAGAAAGATTTAAAAATTTATAAGTAGGTGCCTATATCAAACTTGTGTGTACGTATATTTATTGTATTGTATATTTTACACGGTCTTTATGATATAGTTAATAGATAGCCTTGTAGGTAGTACAGTTTATAAAGTAGAGTAGGCCCTGGGAGGTACCACCGCTGTGCTGCCCTCATAACTAGCCATCAAGTACTTAGAAGGTATATATCACTTCTATAACTTTTAATTTAATGCACTTTTTTATTTTATATTTTTATCTATTACTAGCTTATCGGATGTCTATGTCATACAAAGAACAAACCCTCCAAGTTTCAGGTTTTCCACGATCAGCGGTTTGGGCTGTGCGTTGATCCGTCAGTCAGTCAGACATTGTTCGACCCGACAGACATTGTTCTGTTGAAAATTCGGAATATAATGAAAAAAAACTTAACTCGAAAAACTCACTAATTCGGAAATTACCTATACATGAATGCCACTTAACTGGTCTTAGTAAAAATACACTATGCCAGAAGCTTTCTTAGGAATGTGCTCAATACTCTCCATACTCAATACTCATATAATACAAACAGACAGTATATTTATATTTTTTATTTTATAGATTTACCTACTTATATAATTTCTGCTACTTAAGTTATAGTTTTTAGTGTAATTTTTATGTTATAGTTTGTAGAGCCATCTAGCGGCAAATAATAACATCAAAAGGTATAAGCAGAAGCTTTGGCGTTAGGTTTTTAAGAAGCTTTGCACTTTCCAAATTCAAGTAACGTTGACAATAATTGATAGATGGCGTTGGTACCTATATTAAAAGCAAAATTGAGTAATATAAAGATTTTCCTAAAACTTGTTGTTTTCTTTGAAGCATTAGTCTTAATATTAACGATATAGTTTAGTTGCAAGTATCGTACTACACATTGCCGAGGTCATTAGAATTATTTAAAATATTTTTTATTTTGAGTTTGCGTAGTTCATTATGCACAATACATTATTTTACACAACACTTTTCTAAGACAGAACAAGCTTTTACGGGCTTTATAGACTAGGGATTATTTAGCGCTGTTCATAATAATATTTTCTATTTACAATTGTTTGAAAAATGTTTATGAAATACCTATTTATATTTCATAGATAGACTGGGAAAATTTGGATCTTCCGTGGTGTTACCTATACAACTTCAGGTCATTAAATGCTATTATTATAAACTTATAAAGTACAAGCGAAATATAAAATATTTAAATTGATAAATATCAATGACAGATCATTGAAAAATCAATAAATGGTATGGATCGTACGATTTACGATTTGAGTTATTATTTACATAAGTTTTATACAAAAGACATCAACGCAGAAGTAAAATTACGCTGCATTACTTCACTAAATATTAGATAGATTATTAGTAGAAGTTCTAACTACTTCTACTAATAATCTATCTAATCTACAACTTTCATATGATTCACTAGAAGAACTTAATTTATTAAATAAAATATAGGTACCTAGTGTACCTACTAAAACAATCTCTGCACAAAAACCAAAAGTTGTCCTAAACATTTTTATAGAAATACACTCATAGGTACAATAAATAGTTCCTAAAGTTTAGTTATTGTTAAAATTCATCATCCTGCAGCTACGATCGGAGCTTTAAAGGCTGCGGGGGAGGAGCGGTGAGCTGCGTCGCAGGGAGGGTCGCGGGGCGTCGCGAAAGCCTCCGCCTGCCAGTGCCGTGTAGACCGCGACGCAACCCGCATGCCGCATCTCAATCGCAACCCAAATGTCAAAGTGACAAAAACATAACAGAAAAAGTGAATGAAAATCGTGTTACATAATAGCTTTGAGACAGTTATAGGCAAAGATTATTGTGTGTTTATGTTATTACTTTCTAAATAAAAGTCGTATTTGACTGGTGATAGTGAGTGTCACGTGTGTTTACGAATGAATGTGACGGCGTAGGCGCAACGGCGGGTCGCACTCTCCGTGAGATATTCGTGCTCGCGCAGGTCGTCGCGGCCATGTTGCATACCTGAGACGAGCGAGCGCGCGAGTCTGCGCGAACGGGACACAACGAGCGCTCTAGGCAGACGTTAAGTTTTGTGGGAGAGGACCCGGTCCAGCAATGTTCTTATCAGCATTATGACTATGATGGGGCGGTGGCACGTGGTGCTGGTCGCGCTGGCGCTGTTCACCGGCGCGGGCGCTGGCGCCGCCGCCGAACAGATGCAGTCTCGCGCCGTGGACACCGGTGTTGATCTTCGTGTGCCAGAGGCCCAACCTATAGGCACTATGGTTGGAAGGATTCCTACTAAACCTGGTTTTACCTATCGATTTAATGAACCACCCAAAGAGTTCACCCTCGATCCAGTATCAGGAGAAATTAAGACCAATTTAGTTCTTGATCGTGAAAGTGTAGATCGATACGCGTTTGTTGTGTTATCAAGTCAACCGACCTACCCTATTGAAGTACGATTACGAGTAACGGACGTGAATGACAACTATCCAGAGTTTCCTGAACCCAGTATAGCTGTAGCATTTTCTGAAAGTGCGGCCGCAGGTACCAAACTACTTTTAGATGCTGCAACCGATTTAGATTTAGGAGAAAATGGCATAACAAATGATTACAGAATTGTTGATGGCGATAATGAAGGGAAGTTTCGTTTAAATGTTACAATAAATCCTAGTGGTCAAACATCATATTTACATTTAGAAACAACTGGAAAATTAGATAGAGAAACCAATGACTTTTATATTCTTAACATATCAGCGCGAGATGGTGGTAGCCCACCAAAGTACGGGTATCTACAGGTGAATGTTAGTATTTTAGATGTAAATGATAATCCGCCTATATTTGATCAAAGTGATTTCTCAGTTTCCTTGAATGAAAGCGTTCCACCTGGCACAATTGTGCTAAAAGTAACAGCTACAGATAGTGATTTAGGTGACAACAGTAAAATAACTTATGAAGTAACTGATACAGAAAAACAATTTGCCGTAGACCCAGAATCGGGAGTTATTACTACAACGAAGAAGTTGAATTGTCCTAAGTATTGCAGCAACACAACATGCAATATGACTTGTGTTTTAACAGTGATAGCAAAAGATCACGGAGTACCACGTCAAGATGCTAGAACATATGTCACTGTTAATTTAATTGACGCTAATGATCACGATCCGGTTATTACTTTTACTTATGTACCACCTACAGCAAACTTTGCAACAGTAGATGAAAATGCTAAAAATGGATCACTAGTTGCTGCTATTACTGTTACTGATTTAGACGCGGGCTTAAATGGCAAAACGAATGTTCATATAACAGCAGGAAATGAGCTTAGTCATTTTCGATTAGAAAACTCTAGCAGTGTTTACATTGTTTACGTAAACGGTATTCTGGATAGAGAAGAAATAAGTAAGTATAATCTTACTGTGGTTGCAACTGACAGAGGAATACCACCGAGAACAGCAACGTCATTTTTAGTAATTCACGTAAATGATGTAAATGATCATGAACCTGTGTTTGAAAAGTCTGAATATTCTGCTATTTTAAGCGAACTGGCTCCTTCTGGAACATACGTCGCTGGTATAACAGCTACAGATGAGGACACTGGAGTGAATGCTGAGATATTTTATGACTTTTATGATGGAAATCAGCAGCAATGGTTTACTATTGACCATTTGACTGGACTTGTGACCACAAAATCCATTTTAGATCGTGAAATTCAAGGAACAGTCGAATTAAATGTGTCAGCAAGAGACGGTGGGCCGAACCCAAAGTGGGCATATACAAGATTAAAAATAACAATACTCGACGAAAACGACGAGGCACCTACATTTCCACAAGTTCAGATAAATGCTACACTTCATGAAAACATCAAGCCTATTAAAGAAATTCTTATTTTGACAGCATCTGATTACGACCAGGGTACAAATGGCTCTGTTTCGTATTACTTATCATCAAATATTGAAAGAAAATACCCAAACACCTTTATTTTAGACCCGATCACTGGTCAATTAAGCACAATCACTGCATTAGATAGGGAAAGAATACCTTTATATGAAATTCAAGTACTCGCTAAAGACCAAGGCTTTCCTCCGCAATCTTCAACAGCCACTATATTTTTAAAAGTTCTTGATGTTAACGACAACGATCCTGTATTTTACCCACAAAGGTATATTCAGAATATAACAGAAGACTTAAACCCTGGTTCTAGAATTCTTCAAGTGAAAGCTAATGATTTCGATGAAGGAGATAACGCTAAAATTATGTATAAACTGGAAAGTGGTGGAGATGGTTATTTTGATATCGAGCCTTGGACAGGAAACATAATTTTACAGAAAGACTTTAGAAAATCTCCAAAAGTCTTATATTCTTTAAAAGTGTCATGTAAAGATAAAGGTAATAGGCGTGCGGTAGAAGATGCAATTGTTGAAATACTAAAAACATCGCAACGAAAAACAATTGAGTTTGAAGGATATAATGGATATAACTTCAAAATTCTTGAAGATGAAGGAACATCCCAGACACAGGTTGGTCGATTTGTAGGCAAAGTTAGCACAAGACCTTCAAGTGATGGTGTATCTTATTACATTTTAGAAGGTGATTATAAACACGTCTTTAAGATTGATGACAAAACTGGCATCATAACGACGGACTCAAATATCGATCGTGAAGACAAAATGACTTATCATTTGAAAATCATGGCACGAAATGGTTTTGCATATGGATTTATTATTGTGAATATATCAGTTCTAGATGTTAATGATAATTATCCAATTTTTATTGAAGACAAAGATGAAATTCACATTCCTGAAAATATGGCTGTTGGTCAAGAAGTTTATTTTGCTAGAGCAACTGATCGTGATTCCGGTTCAAATAGGACAGTATCCTATACTCTTAGCTATAATGCTGAAAACAGTTTTCGAATATCCGAAACAACTGGTGTCATATATTTGAATAAGGTTATTACAAGTGAACCTGGAACCATGTTGTCTATCGAAGTAACTGCTACAGATAATGGAAGACCAGCTTTAGCTACAAAACATACTATAGCTGCGATAATAAGCGATGTTAATGACCACACGCCTGTATTTGATCATACTTCTTATGAAACGTCTTTGCTGGAGTCCACTCTCGTAAATACTAGATTTTTTGCTATTTCTGCATCAGATGCTGACTTAGGACCGAATGGTCGAATATCTTACTTTATTGCAGAAGGTAACACTGATAACAAATTTGGAGTATTCCCAGATGGGTATTTATACGTGAAAAGTCCACTTGATAGAGAAGAAAGAGACTACTTTTCACTGACTATGATTGCTTCAGATCATGGAAATCCACCTAGATCATCTCAGGTTCCTGTAGTTATTCACGTTTTGGATGAAAATGACAATAGCCCACAATTTACAAACACAACATTTGTATTTAAAATTAAAGAAAATGAACCACCTGATACCTTTGTGGGTAAATTAACAGCAACTGATAAAGATATAGGACGTAATGCTGAACTAACATTTAGCTTGCCAATCGCTCAAAATGATTTCAGAATTGATTCGAGAAATGGATTTATTAAAACATTAAAATCTTTTGACAGAGAAAGTTTAGCACAAAATAGTGGACAAAATTATATAACATTAACAGTGACTGTCAGTGACAATGGCAAGGTTAAGCTTACGGATTCTGTAAGAGTGACAATTTATATTACCGATGTCAATGACAATCCTCCTGTTTTTACTCGTACACCTTACGCAGTTGAAGTTTCCGAAGGAGCAGCTATAGGAGCTTCAATAATGCGAATATATTCATCAGATGCTGATGAGGGCCTTAATGGTGATATTTACTACAAGTTGATAGGAGGAGATGAATTTGGAAAATTTTTGTTAGATGAAGCGACTGGGCAATTGTTTATCAACAAACATTTAGACAGAGAAACAGTAGATTGCTATCATTTAACAGTTTTAGCTCATGACTCTGGACAGCCAATACATCTTACAGCAACCACAACAATTAAAGTTGACGTAATGGATGAAAATGATAACGCTCCTATATTTACACAAACTCAATTGAAGGTTTCGGTACTAGAAACTGAACCTGTTAACAAAAAAATAATACAATTTCATGCAAATGACGCTGATTTGGGATTAAACAATGAAGTACAGTTCTCTATCACTTCAGGAAATCGCAAAGAAACATTCTTTATAGACAGTTATTCTGGCGAGCTATTCTTACATAAGCGACTTGATTACGAAGATCTCACATCGTATATTTTGAACATTACTGCTACAGATAATGGTAATCCAAGTTTGTCTTCTAGCATTTCCTTTACCATTAACGTTATTGACGCTAACGACAATGCTCCTATTTTTACAAATACTGCAATTGTGCGTCAAATTAGAGAAGGAATACCAATGCATACTCCTATAGTAACAGTTACAGCCGAAGACCCGGACTCTGGGATAAATGGAAAAGTTTATTATTCCATTACACATCAAGACCCTAATGATAGTAAACGCCATTTTGCCATAAATAACATAACTGGAGTAATACATACTTTACTGCCCATTGATCGAGAAAGTATAGACACTTTTCGAATAACTGTTGTGGCTTATGATAGAGCAGAGCCAATTTCAGCAAGACTTTCTGCTGAAAAGTTAGTGACAGTTATTGTAGAAGACATAAATGATAATGCACCTGTTTTTGTTTCTATGAATGCTGCAGTGATCAATTCAGAGAGGTTAGGTAGAAGTGCTGGTAGAGGCATATTTATTATGAACGTCTTAGCGCGTGATTTGGACTCCGGAACTAATGGTCTTGTCACCTATAAACTTATACATGGTGGTAATGATATGTTCGATTTGCATAGAAGCACTGGTTCATTGGTACTGCGGTATCCTCCCGCAACGACAGACGCACGATGGAATATTGTTATAAAAGCTACCGATGAAGCTGTTTTAAGCGAGCAAAGAAGCACCGAGACATATCTTACGGTAATAATGGGAGGGACGGAATTAGAAGGTTTGACTTGGACAAATGTTGGATCTATTTCGGTAGCAGAAAATGAACCTGCAGGGACTGCTGTGTTAAATTTGACAAACAATTATAAGTCAGGCTTAGAATATTATATTGTGAATGTGACTGGTGATAATAAGCAAGTGGACAGATTATTTGATATAGATTCATCACTAGGAATACTATCAACTGCTGTATCCCTGGATCGCGAAGCCGGTGTCGATAGATATGAGGTGGAAATTTGTGCTGTATCGTCGGGAACACCGCTGCAGTCCACAACAACGAAGGTAATTAAAAATGTTTTTATAAATCATTGGTTTATTAGCTTCATTACAATAATATTTAATTTTATGACTAAAGCCGTAGTCAGATCAACCTACACTGATGATTATGGATAGACATTTATTTATGCACTTTACTGCAGACAATCCAATTAACTTCGCACAATCGTCGGTAGAAGACAAAACATCGGCACCGTACTGCTGTTACAATAAAAATAAATTTAAAACGAATGCTCGTTAGCGTATGTCGGCTGGCGGACTCTAATCGGAGACTCTAAATTAACGATAAGCTGCGTCTCGCAACGATATCTCAACATTCGTTCTGAAACCTCTCAAAGATTACATGAAACATGGATTTTGTTTGTAATTCGTTATTATATAAATTAAACCGTAGACATATTATTTTCAGGTTATTATTTAGGTATTTCTCCATAATCTGTGATGAATGAGATTTGATATTCTAAGCGTGAAATGTCATGTCATATAGTCATAGCCATAGCGATAATAATATAAACTACGGAAGATGTTAAATAGTTTATATAATAGTATCTATATGTTTACTATAGGCTAAACAGTTAACTATTTTTAGTATGCTAACAAATAATTATAAACAAAGTAATAATTATTTTAGAAAGCACTACATAGTCTATGCTAAATTTTAGTTAAAATAACGTTAAAGTTAGGTAGTTAGATTTTATTCTGAGGTTTTTGGTACCCGATAAAATTAAATAATGTTTTGTATATACTCGTATATAAAATATTATTATTATTACAAACAATTTTTTAATGTTTTATATCAATACTCGTAAACAGATACAGTCGTTCGAACAATAAATAGAGAACAGCATAACATTTCAAAAATCAAATCGTGTAATAACTCCGAACTGATTTATTTTATTAAAAGGATACCCGTGCTAAAATTTCCTAAAAATGCCAGTGACACCGTAAATCCCAATTATTGCCAATAACAATATGGCTGCAAAAATTAAGATGTTGAAATATTGGCAAAAATATATGTTCCATAAAAACTTTACCCTGCTTAAACGCAGTCTGAATATCTTACAAGACTTAATCGACTGCAGGCTGTTGACCGGAAATACAAAAGTGTCACATCTAATATGCAATATATTTAAATGTAACAGTGCATTTTGGCGCTTATGAGTTTTATTTTATTACGTATTTTGAAAGTTATCTGGTTGTTTAAGTTTATTAGTTCCATTTTGGCGCTTAACATTTATTTTGAAATAATATTTATCCTTTAGATTTTCTTTCTTTCTGGATTTTTTTTGGATTCTTGTTATTTACGCCTGGTTTTATATAAATTCTGTGCTATACTTATTCAATACAGCCTCGCTTTAATTATATGTAGATACCTACTATTATTTATCTATTAGTATACCTAGCTAGGTATAAACATAGAAAGCTGCTAGTGTAAATCGCAAGCGTATTGATAGATAACACTTATCATGGTCGGAGGACCTTTGGGCGGTTTGACGACATCCGACACGGGTTGGCCAATAAACCGTATCTCCACCAATCTGGTTGTGAGAAGAGACCCGTGTCCAACAGTGTTACAGTTATAGTCGCAAAATTTTAGTTGCATGACTTTCACGTATTGGAAATGAAAAAATAAAAAACACGGCATGAAACATTAAGAACATCAATCAAAACAGTACTTTTAACATGAACAAGCAGATTTCATTTACTCATAAACTTTAAATCTAGTTTGAGGAGCTTAAGTTAAATGATATAAGTCGTTTTTCTGTAAACTCAATTAGCTGACCGAAATTGGCGTGCTCGTTTCACAGCGGAATGCTATAGAAATTATTGAGGGATATGATTGTGTGAAAGAAGACCAATTTAAGGTGGACAGGGGAGGAGGGTGAGCTATCAACCGACATCGAAAGCGCATTAGGGCGCCGAGCTGCATTCTCCCGACTGATTTATGCAACGTGCACCCGCGCGGCCATCGACACCCGCCTTAATGAACGTACAAGTTACGTTATACTGTGAAATAGCTTTCATTATTTCACGCCAATACTAATAGACCTGTGTCTGCGAATGCGTTCATCCACTAACTACAGACCAGCTATTTCTTTATTCATTTTGCAAGAACCAATTAAGCGCGTCTTCCCTCGTGTGACGCCAAGCGCCTTCGTCCGCGGTACCTAAACTAGACTGGAAACAAGTAAGAATAAACCAAGAGCGCCAGTCAGTAAATGAATAGTCAAAACTATAAACACCAATTATGGAAAAATAGCCCACTTTAGCACAATAAATGTTTATGTTCAAAACATAATAACCACCAGTTAAAGACAGTGGTAAATAAAAACATGGCCATAATCTTTAGTTTATCGTGTCAGAAGGGATATCAACATCATGTACATTCTTTACTTCACATTTTTTAATTAACATACAACGTAATTTAATTTGCTTACATCGAACATGTTCTATGGCATATTTTAGCTATTCTACTATAAGTAAACAAAACAAAAGATATCAAAATGATTGTCTCGAATCAGACCCAAATCATAACAACAGAAGAATTCCAAAGTTTCTTAAATCTCGTTGTTTAAACGATCTTGATATTTTGTCCGAATGTAACGGATTTTTGCTTTTATGCATATAAAAGGCGATGGCAGGTTGCATCCCGCCGCACCGGTTGTCATGTTCGGAATTCATACGACAACGATTTCATTGCGCTGCATCTAAATGCTCTAGACCTACACCTGTTTTGTTGACTATTTTTCTTTTCAATGCGGTAATATTAATTATACTGATTCATCTGTTTTTAATAGCAGTGATTTAAGTTTTATAATTGACAACTTTTTACCTGTGTCTCAATAAGTAAATCTAAAAAAAAGATGTAGGTAATTGTCGTTGTAACATTTAAATAGTGCTAATTTATTTATTGTTTTAAATTAAATAAAAATGATTTGCTGATTCTGTTTCGAAAAACAATAATGAAACGTGGCCGATAAAGGACGTTAGGTGAAATTGGCAATTCACTCTCGGGTGCTTTAAAGTTATTAGCGTTTCGCTTTTTATCAATGAATTTATGGTGGCCAAGACGGACGTAGGTTCGAAGAAAACTTTAAATGTTAAATCAACGTTTATTTCGACCGGCTGCGTTGCCTAAATGCGTTTTGAGGCTCGGATTGATAACGAGTTTGGGTGGCGCGTCCTCTAAAAGCATTATCGAGGAAAAAAGTCACTTAGGCATCTTATTTTTTTTTAAAGTAGGTTAAGAAATGGAGTTACTTTACTCAAGAATGTTTCTTAATTATCGTTTTAGTTTGTTTTAAAATAGCGACTATTATTGGTTAAACATTTCATAATAACAATAGGTATCTGTTCTCTGCTAATTTGTAATTTTTAATAAATCATATCGTAATTCGTATCGCTCAATCATCAAATTTTTTATTGATTACGGCAATTTTATCTCATTTTATTTTAATACTGTTTTTTATAATTGTAAAGAGTTATAATATTTAATTATTTATTTTTATGTACAACCTAAGACTAAGCAATATAATATAATATTATAAAATTTATACTAAAAATTATATTTAAAAAAATCCTTATTATTTACATTTTGTAATAATAATGTATAATTATGCTCTAGCTGATGTTGGTTGGCCCATGTTATTTATCCAGCAATTACCGCACCTAAGTCAACAACCATATTTGACTGGCGTGCTGTCAAAGTCGTGACTCGAAATAGGAACTTTACCTTACAAATAAATGGCAGATACTAATCCTACGCAAAATTAGCGTTAACTGTGGAAAATTGTCTAGTGATAGACGCTAAAGATCGGGTAGAAACCGTTTTTCAATGCATATTGTAATATTACATAGTGGAAGAGAGGATGTTATAAAACATCTTTTTTTATCTTTTGAAACGAAAAAAGAGGATATAAAGTTAAATTTCGTTCCTATAGATATGTTAATCAATATCTGTGAATCGTTTAAAAATAAGTAAAATAATTAATAATAGTTTAAAAAGCATAAAATAAGATAAAAAAACACCAACAAGAAACTGAAAACGGTAAAATAATGCTTATTAGACCTTTATGTTAACAGACGTAGTAAAAGTATGGTAAAAGTCTTATACAAATCTCGTTACGTTGAGGGACAGCTTAAAATTATTCTCATTTATCTTATTTAAATCTATTGCTACGTAAGTTATTATTATAAACCTTTTAATTTATTGTCAGGGCTTTTTTTTATTTTAAATCTTCTTATTTTCTTTTAAAGGTTGAATAATTATTTTATATGACGTTGAAATGTTTTTTTTGTTGAATTAATCAAACGTAATCCAATAATATTAAAAAACACGACAATTTTTACTTTTTCATAACAGAAATAAAAAATATTTCATTATTATGAACAAATTTGAATGGTAAGCTTAGTAGAAAAGAATAAAGTTGCAGATGACATTGCATTGTATGAGATTAATAATTAAATACAACAATTTCGGTAAAAATGTAAGCAACAACGACAACAGGTAGTCACTCTGTTTAAAATTAATAACGGTCTCCTAAAACGACGGAAGTAATTAAGCATAGCTACATATAACTGCTATAGAAAAACAAGCATCTAATTAGATCAACAACAGGGCACGAGAACTCGATAGAAACTAAACCATTTATGTATGTCTAAGAGAGAGTCGATTGAGTGAGATCGACCTGTTGATCTATCGCGCTCTAATTTACGCGTGTGTCTCTAGTCTCTGCTAGCTCTACGGAAGTTTATTTGTGCAGCAATTACACTTAACGACACGAATTCGTCGCAGAGTAAGTGTGGAATGCTTTCCATTTGAAACAATAGCTAAGATTGCCATAACACCTTAAACGTTTTCCACATTAGCATTATAGCAGCGAGTTATTGTTATCTATACCTATTTGTATAATAGCTTGCAGAAATTTAGATAAAAAAAGAAAGATTGTGCACAAGTAAGGTCAAGCTTTCTTCTTATATTTATTCATCGATCTAAAATTTCACCTTACAGTATAAATGCTTCTTATTTGTTTGTATAATTATTTAATTATCTATTTTGTTTTATTAATTAATATAATACCATTTTATTAAACTTATTGCGCACTAAATGTTGAATACCACTTCTTATTCATTTGAATATGCAATTACCACACTCATCCTGAACGCTAGTGATTTGCGGCAAACCACCTTCTGTCTTTGAAACTTCCATTATTGCTCAATTGTCCAATACGAAGGGCAATCACAATATTATAATAGATCGTACCTCAACAGTCTACCATGCTCGCTTTCTTATCACTGTGGCTGTACCGACCACTCATGTGTGATCTTCCCTGCCTCCGAACATTCCTTGCAAAGACCAAAGTGGGGAGCGTATCACAGACTGTCACGGATCTTGTTTAATTGGACTCTTATATGTGTGTGCATTCATGTGAAGCCCGACCGGTTTCTTGTGGGTCTGTTGCTTTCTACGTCATACATTGGTGTTTATGTAGGGATGGTTATACAAGAACACTGTATGCTCCTCATAAGTTTGAACTTGTATGAAGTTTATTATGATTTGTGCATCATTTACGTAGAGGCGTGATGGGAGTTTAGCCAGAGCGAACTGGTGGCTCTCACCTCTGTTTTGTAACATTCCTAGATAGACGTACCTACCTACGATAGAGTTTGCTCGTAACATGGACGTGTTTCCTAACGGGTTTGTTCAAATAAAATAAATTCCTAGTTATTTAAACGTGTTTAAGCAAATAGAAACTGTTAAATTAAACTCAAAACTTACGTTATCTCGTAAGTTTTTGTAAGTGATATAAATGTGTTGTGTACGCTTATAAATTTGTAATATGATTTTAATTTACGTAGCTTATCCAAAGGAAATTAAAAGAGTCCGCGTAGGTGTCAAGTGCACATGCATTAAACTATAAAATCTGCATTACTGCCACCTGTAACTTACGCAAACCTTACGCCTCCGCGACGTTTTGCCGCAAAATTGATTTCCTGATGCTATCTAACCTCCCGAGGGAACGTTGGATAAATAAATACTTTACGATAATCTCCAGAGATCTGAGACAGGCCAGAATTACAGCACGCCGGAGATATTATTGCATTTTAATTTCGTGCTCGACACACCTCCGTCGCGTTATGATTTTATATGATTTACCGTGTTATTGTATATAGCAGAGAGGTTCATCCTTCATATCACATGAGTCAAATAAATTTTGAAGAGGCCGAAAGAGCTTGGCCGAGTCTGATCTTGATCTTGCGCGCTTAAATTTTACCTACTAAATTACAATTAAGGGTTACGGTTTTGACATATCGCGTTATATTTAATGTGCATTCTTTATTCGCAGTACGCCTTCGTCATGTTTTTTTCTGTTTTGAATCAGGCTTATCAGACTTACGTAAGAAACTTTATAATGAAATAAGTATTCAGTATAGGTTTAATTTTAGTTGTAGCTTTGATTTGATCGAGGAAGTACTACTGCCATGTTTATTT